>JAVTVY010011832.1:0-58566 GCA_036873755.1 Hanleya hanleyi | reverse complement strand
TGGGTATGATGTAACATTGGGGAGAATAAACTATAAGAAAAAAAACTTCTTGTTGTTGTTGTTCTCTCATGTGTGATCATTGTTGTTGTTGCTGTTGTTGTTCTCTGTCCGGTATTTATCATGGTGTTATGTTAGAGTGTTAAGGTGTAACGACGGGCGTCACTGTATTTCGAAGAATTAGTGACAATTCCATGGAATATCAGAGCTTCTGAGCTATTTCACCTGGGCGTTGAAGCATTAAGAATGGCGTTGGTGATCGTTGCTACAAGATGACACCTCACACGACGCATTCGGACCAAGGATGGTCCATCTCTATACCAAATACCATCCTTCACTGCCCCAAAATGCCCACTTTCGCTACTACTCCTACTGATGACGTCACCAATGACGTCACAGATGCTGCGGACAGCCCTGAAATCGAGGTCTGCACGCCGAGAACTACAAGATGACACACCACACGACGCATTCGGACTAAGGATGAAGCATCTCTACTCCGAATAGCTTCCTTCACTGCCCCAAAATGTCCACTTTCGCTACTACTCCTACTGATGACGTCAACAATGACGTCACAGATGCTTCGGGCATGCCTCAACTCGGAATGTACACCTCGAGAGCTACAAAATGACACCTCACACGACGCATTCGGACTAAGGATAGTCCCTATCTACACCAAACTCACCCCCACGCACCCACAAATGTCCACTTTCGCTACTACTCGTACCGATGACGTCATCAATGACGTCACAGATGACGCGGACATCCCTCAAATCGGAATGTACACCCCGAGAACTACAAGATGACACCTTCCAGGACGCATTCGAACCGTGAATAGCCCATCTCGACCCCAAATACCTTCATGTACTGCCCGAAAATGTCCACTTTCGCTACTATTCGTACCGATGACGTCACCGATGACGTCACAGATGACGCGAACATCCTCAAATCGGAATGTACACCCGAGAACTACAAGATGACACCTTCCAGGACGCATTCGAACCGTGAATAGCCCATCTCTGATCCCAAATACCTTCATGTACTGCCCGAAAATCCACTTTCGCTACTACTTTCGTACCGATGACGTCACCGATGACGTCACAGATGATGAACATCCCTCAAATCGGAATGTACACCCCGAGAACTACAAGATGACCTTCCAGGACGCATTCGAACCGTGAATAGTCCATCTCGACCTCAAATACCTTCATGTACTGCCCCAAAATGGCCACTTTACTATTACAACCAACTGCGCTGCGCAGATTAACGCGACATGCATTCAAAAACACACCATTCTGACTCTACCCCACACAAGCTTCACTTGACACCTCACACGACCCATTCGAACCGTGATTAGCCCATCTCTAACCCAAACACACATCCACATACCCCCAAAAATGCCTACTTTCTATACTACGGGCCAGTCTGCGCATGCGCAGACTATTGAACACGGACGAACCATTAGTGTAGTCAAGTGCTCCTCCACGAGAGCTTCAAATAAGACCTCACTCGACCCCATTGGACCATTAGGGACTCACCTAGACTCCAACATGTCCACCCCGTATGGGCCTATACACCCATAGCCATGCAGTATAGGCCTATGGGCCTACCCAAGCCTCGGTGACTTTTTTCAAAAATTTCACCAATTCGCTCCGCAACACTTCCTATCGTGTTCTAAATGACGAGACGAGTAAAACGAGACCCCACAACCCTACCGCAAATGTATAGAAGTACGTTTCCCAGGGGGACAAACATTCAAAAATTTCACCGTTTCGCTCCGGGACACTTCTTATCATGTTTGTCTTGACGAGATTAAGAAAACGAGACCCCACAACCTATACCGCAAATGTGGAGAAGTAGGTTTCCCAGGATTGTGCTATACCCCCCATACCCCATATAGGCATTTTCCCGTAATTTAGGATAAAGTCCGTATTCCGTATTTTTTCAGGAAAATTTTTACATACACCCACCCTGGAACTAGGGGGAGATAACTCTATTGATAGACAAGCCCCGTTAAGCCCGTCGACCTATATACCCTCATACCCCATATAGGCATTTTCCCAGGTTTTTCGATAAAGTCCGTTTTCCGTTTTTTTTTTTTTTCAGGAAAAACTTTACATGCACCCACCCCATTGCCTGAATGCCTCTTCACCTAGGCTTCACTTTGATACCTCACTCGACCCCATTGGACCATTAGTAGCTCCCTAGCTCCAACACGGCTATTTGCATACCCTTGGGCCACCGCGCATGCGCAGAATGCCGCTATTTCAACCCACACCCAGTCCATTAGATGCCCCTTCATGAATGCTTCACATTGTTACCTCACTCGACCCCATCGGTCCACTAGGGGCTCCCCTAGCTCCAAAAAGGCTATTTTCATACCCTTCGGCCACCGCGCATGCGCAGAAGGCCGATAGTTCAACCCCACACCCAGCCCATTAGATGCCCCTTCACATAAGCTTCACTTTGATACCTCACTCGATCCCATCGGACCATTTTATCTAGGGACTACTTTTGCTCCGCGGAAGCTTTTTCCCGCGACCGCATCACCACCAAAACCGCATCACCGCGGATGAATACATGGAACTATTTTTGACCTGGAAAAATTGGAACTCTCCTGTGCTGGAGGTAGCCTTTTGGTCAATTTGAAATACTCGCTTCTGATTGGACGAGAGCTCTGTGACGGATTTGAAATACTCGCTTCTGATTGGTCGAGAGCCCCACACTTGCCCCACAAATTTGCATAAATAAGACCCAATTTAGCCTTTTACTACTACTAACCCCCCTTTCTTCAACTGCATTTAACGTCGAATATTCCCTGGAATATAAAGAGCATACGGATTTGTTTGACCTCACTCTTAAATCTGTGAACCAAATTCGCATTCCTACTCGATGCCAACTGAAAAATAGTATGTTGCATTATAAACCCAGCAATTGAAATATGGGCAATTACAGATGAAAACTGTCTATAACATAATTCCTATCCGCGACGTTTCGGCCAAAGTATCTGCTGATGCTTTTTGTAAAGCAGTGGAACTTCCTACATCGTCCTAACCTATTTTGTATAATGTTCTGTGAAAGTTTCAACAATATACATTAAAAACTAAAGAAATTTGTCAATACCGCCCGGGTTAATTTCTGGTCACAATGACGTCGTCTTCTCAACGTTGCAGTACACGACCTGGCCGCCCGACGTCATCAGTAAAATAACATGGGCTGTATTGGCGACTTTCTCTGATTTTGCACATATTTTGTTGAAACTTTGACAGAAAAGTATACAAAATTGGTTAGGATGATATACTAACTTTCACAGCTCTACGAAAAGTATTAGCTGATATCTTGACCGAAACGTCGCGGATAGGAATTAGGTTACAGATCGACTATAGTAAAAGTTATAGCTAAAAGTTGGCCTCGTGATGTCCACCCTATTGAGTTGAATGTTGTTCATTAGCACGAAATCTTCTTTCTTTGGGGAGAGAAGCTAAGAATAATCCACTATGTCATGAAGTACATGAAGCAATTCATGGAAATCGCATATATGTACATATATTTCAAGATTAATCTACTCCACCCCCTAAACGACCGTATTTTTCTGACGTTATTTTCTCCAAAATGGGCTGTTGAACACCCCTGATTCAACCATAAATTTCACCGCTTTCCACCACAGCAACAGCTTAGGACTTTTGATATGTTGTACACCAAAGCTCTCTGAACCAGATGCTTGAAAAATTATTTCTGTTGCAATTTGTTCCAGGTTGGGCTATTTTTGACCGTAGATTGACTGGACTATAAAGTCACTGACCAGCATATCAGATATCACTATAATGTCAGATAGCACTAAAGTGACTGACAAATATGTCAGATATCACAAAAGTCACTGACCAATATGTCAGATGTCACTAAAGTCACTGACCACTATGACAGATATCACTAAAGTCACTGGCCATTTTAATTATTCATCTACTTTGGAGCACGTCAAAAATCAATAGATAACTTTGCATACATTCTCTTCTTTTGCAGCGTGTATAACAAACCGAACTCTACAAACTAACTACCATTATTCCGTGATATTGATAATATATAACGCTTGAAAGCAAAGGGTGACGTCCTAATGTATTCAAGCGTCTAGTCCGTCATTCAATATTCAACCGTCGTCCACTAGAGAATTTTCACATCCGTAATCAAAGATATAATTCCTATAACACCATCAGCACCAAATTAAAAAAAAATCATAGTATAATTGGCAAGTGTCCTGCAAGAGAGAAGCGGTCAACAGTTTTCAATGATGTTCAAGCGAAGGCTATAAAGTAATAACATGCGGTCAATGAGTGCGTCGGTTATATCCCATGCCCAGTCAAATTGCCGAATGTTAAACCACACACCTCTGACCTTATACGGAATTATTGACCTTTGTCACAGTGCTCGCCGGTATACATTATGACTGCATTGCAATTCAGTCTCAGTACAGGAAACAATTATTATGGAGAGAATTAGAAATTTATGTCAAGTGTGATGTATTATCAATATCATATAGTAGTCGTAGTAATTTTGTCGAGTTCGGTTACACGCTGCAAAAAAAGCAACTTTATACGGAGCGAAATATTGATTTTTGACGAGTTCCAAAATAAACAGACTTCAGTCAGATGTAGAGAAACGAAAATCCACTACCGAGGTAACGTCTCACTGCCAACAAACTCGAGCTATTGTCCGAGATATATATCGGAAAATGCGAAAAATCGTCGACTCGATAGATAGAAGCATTTATGTAAATCATACGCCGTCGCAATCTCATCAAGAGAACACTGGAACATATTCAATCCGCCTTTCTCTCATTATCGCCAGACTCTGGACAAGCATCACTTGCCAGCAGTTCAGCCTCTGGAAACAATCTGTGCGTCGTAAAACCCCATTTCTTCATATGTATTAATAAAGGAACCCACGACATATTTAAAGAAAGGAACATTATGCTTACATTAATGAATATTTTGGCAACTTCATTAACTAGTTAGCAATATTTCCCTATCGGGAGAAATAAGATTTTAAGAGCCGGAGATTTGCGATCAGAATATGAACTGCGGCTCAAAGGTACCGGTACGTGCCCAGAGTCAATTGAGCTGTGTTCATTAGAACACCATAGAGATGTAAAACACATGAGGAGATTTGGTTTAATGTCACACTCAAGGTTGTTTCGTTTATATGGTGACAGTCAGTTTGGTTGGTGGAGGAAGCCGGAGTACCCGGAGAGAACCACCGCCCGTCGACAAGTAACTGACAAACTTTCACACATGGACCAGCTAGGCGCGAACCCGTGGTCAAACACATGATATTCAAACGACCTCCAGCTCCGGGTTAAACGGAATTAGACTGAAGTTACGAGTCCAAGCAGGGGCAGGGTC
Source organism: Hanleya hanleyi (assembly GCA_036873755.1). Classification (NCBI taxonomy): domain Eukaryota; kingdom Metazoa; phylum Mollusca; class Polyplacophora; order Lepidopleurida; family Hanleyidae; genus Hanleya; species Hanleya hanleyi. Next base: position 53,176 of record JAVTVY010011832.1, on the reverse strand, counting down.
TAATGGGCCATCGGAATGAAATGGAACGTCGAATGAGTAAATACCCTTCAGATGACGAGAGTTGGGATTATGAAGAACTCTTCCATCCTGGGGAAATTGAACAACTTGCCGATCTGCGGAACGGATCAAATATAATGTGTGGAAAGAGATGTTCGGTAAACCTATCGTAATAGATTATAGCGTTGAATTGACGAGAGAAAACAACGATATACAAGCCAAAGTTATGACGAAGACGAATCTGGTGAAAAGGCTACACAGGATTATATTCCATCGACGAGGAAGATTTTACGTCAAACATACTAAGAACTCCTCGTTAACATACACAAGCTACAAAATGATTATATTCATAATGATATTTTGAAAACAACGAGGCGTCTACAAACGTTATACGACATAGACTACGAGGAAGCACTCCGACAGACGATTAAGATGCGAAAATGTCTGTTCGATAAGTTGACAGCGTTAGTAACATCATCGACTATGACGGAAGCAGTGTAATTGATGACTCGGAAAACATCGATTCCGAATAAAGACCCCAGTAGAAATATTAGTAGGTAAACATTGAATGGTAGATCAGGGAATGATGGCCACAACAAAGGCAATGATATTTTCTCCTCGTGATTTGCATAGCAATGGTGTGAGTTGATGAATAAAGTGATTATTATTTAATGTTCATATTTGTTTTTATCTTGTATGTGAGTTTAATATAATTTCTCTACCTCCTCCTCCTCGCATCCTCCTCCTCCTCTTCCTTCGCCTCCTCCTTCCCCTCTTCCAATATGCCAATACAAAGATGGTAACAGCTGGGCGAGTCTGATTGGTCCAGTCTGCGACCAATTGGAATATTGAATGATGGATTAGACGCCTCCAATCGAAGTTTCTGAAATTTGGCGATACATATCGCATGCTGATAGCAGAAATACGAGCGTAGCGTGCAAGATCTATGGCGGAACGTTCCGTAACTTGTGACTAATTCCGCTTAACCCGGGGCTAGGGACCGTATGAACCTATGTATTTCAAGATCCTCATAGTGTTCATATGAACAGTCACAATCAAAGCGTGACTGAGATTCATAATACTTGACGTATATCATATGGATTAAGAATACTGATTAGCGCCATGGATTTGATATTTTTGGAACATCATGATGTCTTGCTGGCATCATTGAAAAGTGTTGACTGCTTCCCTTTGCATGAAATTAGCTTAGTTTGATACTATGTTTTATCCTTTTAATTTGGTGCTAATGTTATTATATGAATTAGGTCTTTGGATTATGGCGGAAATTCTTCAATGGACGACGGCTGAATATTGAATGACGGACTAGACGCTTGTATTTGAATTTTCTCATGATACATTGCACCTAGGATAATGCAAATACATGTAGCCTCAAAATGACTCCAGTAGGATTAGCGGAAAGTTTCAACTTTTGTTCGCTTCGTTCCAGAGCGGTGGTGAAAGGTTTGGTAGGGGTGGGGAGCCAGATAGGGTTAAATAGTTCTGTTCGAGCAAAAGGAACCATAATGAGTTCCCTGGCACTACAGATCGTACTTGGAGAACGAAGGAGCTAACCCATTTAAAGCTTTGAATTAGAAAATTAGGTTATAGCGATCCGTAAGATAGTGAATACCAGTTTAAATACTGTAAAATTTCAAGGGTACAGATTGAGCCACCAGATTGTTTGCGCAAGGTCTCTAGTCTGGTCAGGTCGTTTTGACAACACTCCCTCCACACAATTAAACAATAGTCAAATTGGGGTAAGCTAAAGGAATTAAAATATTTCGGTCAAGCGGGCATTGAGGCAAAAATTCGCTCCTCCGTGTAAGTGAATGAAATTCAATCTTAATCTTTTTGACAATATAGTATTGATGAGAGGACCAGGGAGATTGTTATGAATATGCCTGGACCCCTAAAAGTTTTTCAGCAGTCCGAATTGTGGATGACTGCTTCGCCGAGATTCAAAACAATTCTGAATTTTTAAGGAGTGTCCGATTTGGTCGGTGTTGGTCCGTGTAACCTTGCACAATTCAATTTTCGTTTTTTTGTTTTTGGTTTCTAAAAATCAAAAATTGAAATTTGACCGTCAATTTTCAATTTTCGTTTTTCGTTTTCGGTTTCTCAAAATCAAAAATTGAAATTTGACATTCAATTTTCAATTTTCGTTTTTCGTTTTACTTCGCGCAAAAATGAAAATCAAATATTGAAAATTGCCTCGACATGTCCGTTTTTCGTTTTTTGATTTTAACTTTCACTCGTCAATGTTAACTGCGCACGCGCAAGACTTAAGATGTCACTTTCGGTCCGCAAAGTAGTATGGAAAGCGCAAATCGGATTGTTTAGGCAGGTGTGGAGCATAATATGGAAAACCAGTAAGGGGAAAGATGTGGGAGTTTCACTACACTATATAGATCCCTGGAGCCAGGCATTCGAGCTAGAATATAATGGGCCAACTGCGCATGTGCAGAAGCGAGTAGGCAATCGTGCAGCAGGTGTATTATATGCATTATAGCATTATATGGAGAACAACGGGGTTGATACACATGGGAGTTTCATTAAAGTAGGGTAGTATAATAAATACGTGGGTACCCTAATCATAACCCCCAAAGGAACTTCCTGCGTCGATGCGTTGAAGCGTTTGACACGCACTTAAAGCGTTGAAGCGTTTTTGACGCTGAACGTTGAAGTGCATCTGAACGCTCCAACGATCCAGGTCCCAAAAATAGAGAATGAAGATTGGACCTGAAGCGTTGAATCATTCAGACGTCTGACATCAAACGTGGCGATTGTGTGCTTGTTTGAAATGGTGGTTTACGGGCCGCTTGCCATGTACGGATTTCGCGGCCCATCACCGCGATGCTTACTCTTATTGGTATTAAATCTTTGTTGATATCTTTATAAATACTATATTTCAAATCACTAACAAATAGCGGTTGTATGCATGAATGCTGTTCGCTTTTATAGCGCTCTAAACTGAAATGAAAAAATCTAAGACTACGTCCTGATTGGCTCAGGCCTCAGTGCCAATAACCAATGAGAACAGCGGGATGCCACATATCCAGACCTGTCTGGTGCATCTTCACAAGTCCAGGTAAATCGTGAATCCCCGCACAGAGTTTACCTGGACATTTTTGGTGATTCGAGTGAGTTCTTGAGTCGTTGCCGCAATCTCGAACATTTCATCCCCCGAGGTTATTTTGAATTAGCATGTCGGTAACCCAAGCCGGCGGTTCTTGCCTTGACTCTCGATGTCGATTTCAGCCTGACATCAAAGTTATGCCAGCGATGTCACATCTCAAACCGTCCAGCTAGTGGATTGGCGTAATGAGCTAGCTGAACCTGTTCAATAATTGGTTTGATTTAGAGGATACCCCTTGATCTTTTTTTTTATCCAGAACTACCGTGTGCAACTAACTAAGGCATTGTATAGATACAGTAACAAATATATCAATACACTGGCTCCCGAGGGTGGCCTGGGTGGCCACATGCCTCTCACGCTCCACACCTCTTATACGACATGATTTGCGTTTTCTATTCTACTCGTCGTACTGGAAGTGACATCATAACCCGTCCACATACGAACTTAACATTGATACGTCAAAGTTAAAATCAATTAAAAAAACGAAAAACGGACAAATGGAGGCAATTTTCAATATTTGATTTTCATTTTTGCGTGAAGCAAAACAAAAACGAAAATTGAAAATTGACTGTCAAATATCAATTTTCGTTTTTTGTTTTTGTAATCCCAGAATCAAAAATTGAAAATTGACAGTCAATTTTCAATTTTTGATTTGAGAACACAAAAACAAAAAACGAAAATTGAAAATTGACGGTCAAATTTCAATTTTTGATTTTGAGATTACAGAAACAAAAAACGAAAATTGAAAATTGATGGTCAAATTTCAATTTTTGATTTTGAGAAACCAAAAACGAAAAACGAAAATTGAACTGTGCAAGGTTACACGGACCGGTGTTGAAACACATTGTGTTTGACAGACACCAGTAACTCACTCCATCATAGCCCACGTTTAATTTATCTTCCAGTTCATCTGCAGTTTTGCAGCACGTTGTCATCCACAAAGATGTCCGTTTCACACTCGGTTGTATGTAGTGGCATAACTATTACGAAAACAGAATCGGCCCTAAAATAGATCCCTGTAAGATACCAACCCTATTAAACCACTCACAGGATAGACAACCACTGGAACGGATTTCTTTCCTACGAAGTTAAAAGTTTTGGAGAATATACGAAGACAATTATATATTTGCTTACAGGTAATCTAAATCGGCTGAAACATGCATTTCGGAAAGACAATGATTAAGTAACTTCATCGGATCAGCAAAGGAAAACATTCGCATATCTAAATGGCCTCCATCTGACAACATTATGCTTTCATGAACAAAATCTAGCTCTATATTCTCTTATTTGTAACCTTATAAACGGTCTGTATATCGGACTGTAGAATGTACTTTCTATAAATAGTGATAAATTGCTTCATCAATAATAGTTCTGCGAATATGGAATTAAATAATTATTCATGGCAATTGTTCGCTAAAATCTTTTATCTCCCTCCCCGGCTCCTTGGTAGTAGTAAAGAAAGGGGGCAAATCTATTTCTATTTCGGGCAAACGGATACTTCTATGGTATAGGCCCACCCACTCATTGTTCTACACGATGGGACGTCCCGTGACGTTACATCCGGGTCAAATGTCAATTCCGAGTCAAAGGGCAAAGATCACTTCCGGTGGGTCATATTCCTCCTCGGTTACATCCGGTGGTGATGCGGTCATCCAGGAATATCCATCTTCGGGAATGTCCGGTTATCTCCTATCTTGCCCAGTCCAGGTTCTACCCATACAAGAGACTTCCCCCGAGGAATCCACATGAATTGTCATACATGCAGCGAGACATATCCTATATGCATAATCATATATGCAGCGAGAGGAATCCCCATCCTGGACACTGATCAGCGCAGCCACGGTGTCACCTATCCAAGACTTGACCGAGCTTAACTTGTCCGGCCACGACATAATACATAACAAGAACGGTTGAAAATACCCTAATATGGCTACTATAGTCCGTCCATTTTGATTAGTCGTCTACTTTGGAGCTTGTCAATAATCAGTAAATAACTCTGCATAAATTTTCTTTTTTGCATCGTGTAGAACAAACATAACTCTACAAATGACTACCATTTCTCCGTGATATCGATAAAATATCACGCTTGAGATAACTTTTAAATTCTCTCCATATGAAACTCCACTACAGTTGTTTCATGTGCCGGAACTCAATTACATAGAGAGACGTCATAATGTATTCGTGTTGTCTAGCACAAAGGTCAACAATGCCGTGTACGGTCATAGAGGTGTGTTCGGTTTAACATTCGACAATTTCATTGGGCATGGAATATAAGCGACATTCCCACGGACCGCCTGTTATTACTGTATTCGGCCTCAATGACCTTTGTGCTAGTGAACATGAATAAATTATGACGTCTCCCTATGTAATTGAGTCCCGGTACACGAACAACTGTACTGGAGTTTTATATGGAGATAATTAAAAAGTTAGTTCAAGCGTGATATATTTTATACACACTGCAAGAAAGAAAATTGTTGCTGGGTTAACTATTGATTTTTGACAAGCTCCAAACTAGACGACTAATTAAAATGGACAGACTTTAGAGAGCGGATACATATACTTTTATGGTATAGGCACATCCACGCATTGTTCTTCATTGTACATGTATGGAGTGTGGCATCTTATTTTCTCTGCCTCACACTGTAGAATACGGTGGAAGGGGTCTCGAGGCCATGTGTTGATTTTGCAGAAAAGTTCTGACTACGCATGCGCAGTACACAGGCAGATCGGGGACGTTTTGGGGTCTAGGTGGATCAGTACTGGTCCGAATAGGTCGTGCGAGGTGTCATAGTGAAGTATTCGTAAGGAAGCGTTCGCCGGGACTGACGCGTAGTGGAAATACCGTTCATCTGCGCATGCGCAATAGAAAAGGGTATTTGAATGGACGTTTTGGGGCACAGATGGACCAACCGTGGTCCGAATGGGTCCTGTGAGGTCTCATAGTGAAGCTCTCGTGAGGCAGAGTCCAACTGGACTGGCATGGTGTGGATACGCATACGCAAACAGGGAGTAGTGGAAAAAGGTCACTTGGGTGGACGTTTTGGGGTTCAGATGGACCATCTTTGATTCGAATGGATCGTGTGAGGTGTCATAGTGAAGCACTCGTGATGCAGAATTCAACTGGACTAATGTGTCCGAACGGACCAGTCTGTCGTGGAAATGTCGTCTATCTGAGCATGCACAGTGGAAAAAGCGAATTTGAATGGACATTTTGAGATCGAGGTGGATTATCCATGGTCGGATTGGGCCGTGTGGGGTGTCATAGTGAAGCACTCGTGAGGCAGATTCCAACTGGACTAATGTGTCGTGGAAATATCATCCATCTGCGCATGCTCAGACAGAGAATAGTTGGAAAGGCACTTGAATTGACATGGTGAAGTCGTGAAGGGTGACAAAGTGAAGCACTCGTGGAGTAGCGTCCGACTGGTGAGGTTATTTTGCCCAGTTTCATCATTCTGTGCATGCGCAGTCTTGCAGTAGCATGGAAAAAGGGCATGTGAGGTTGGAGTTTCGGCAATCGAGGAACCATCCATGTTCCAAATGGACCGCGACTGATATAAATTTTATGGGAAGTGGTAACAAAAGAGGGCATTTGAGGTGGAGTTTGGGCAAAATAAAGACCATTTGTGGTCCAAATGGGACCTGTGGGGTGTCATATTGAAACTTTTGTGATGGAGAGTCAGACTGGCAATGTTTGGACCTGAAGTGACGTCATCAGGGACGTCATTAGTAGTGGAGTAAGTTGTCATTTTGGAGGTGCGCAGTCGGCGATATAGGGGTATTCTCGATCCAAATATGGCGTCATATTGAGTTTGGGGGAGATAGGAGGTCATATCGGGTCAAATATACCATGTGGGTGGGGAGCTCTTATTGTGTAGATGGCGATGGGAGTAGTTTGGTCCGGAAGTGACGTCATTTGTGACGTCAGCAGCAGTAGACAAAGCGCTTATTTGGATGTGCATGTGGGACTAAGCGGCTACCTGCACCTCAATGCACTAACTCAGTGCGCATGACGAGCCTGGAGTGCACCATGGAGCTATAAATTACATGGGGTCTATTGAAACTCCTGACAGAACGTTCAGAGGCAACTTTTGTGTATCTACACTGAATAGAGAAGCTTTTCCCATAGCTATATAATTAGACGGGTTTGAAAGGGTTCGAATGAGAGTGAATTATTGACCCACCGCTGTAACGCCCTCAGTATCTGCCTTAAAGCATCCAACGCCCGTCTTCCATTCGGCCCACAGATGGTTCATCTCGGCTTCAACGCGTCCATTCAAGTGCCCCTTTTCCACTATTCCCTGTCTGCGCATGCGCAGATGGGTGATATTTTCATGGCACACTAGCCTGGTCAGAGTGGTCAGACTAGTTTACCCCACGAGTGCTTCACTATGACATCTCACACGGCCCATTCGGACCATGGATGTTCCACCGCGAATTCAAAACGCCCATTCAAATGCGCTTTTTCCACTTCCCATTCTCAGATGAACGGCATTTCCACGACATACTGGTCCAATCGGACTCAGCCCAACGAGTGCTTCACTATGACACCTCACACGACCGATTCGGATCAAAGATAGTCCATCTAGACACCAACACGTCCACCCGAGTGACCTTTTTCCACTACTACCGGTTTGTGCATGCGCAGATGGACATTTTCACTCCACACCATTTCAGTCGGACTCTGCCCCACGAATGCTTCACTATGATACCTCACAGGACTAATTCGGAACACGGATGGTCCATCTCTACCCCCAAAGTGTCCATTTCTACTGCGCATGCGCGGGTTAGAAGGTATTTCTACTACACACCAGTCCAGTCGGACTCTCCCTCACGAACGCTTCGCTATGAAACCTCACACGACCCATTCGGACCAATATTAGGCCACCTAGACTCCAAAATGTCCACTCCGATCTTCTTGCGTACTGCACATGCATAGTCAGAACTTTCCAGCAAAATTCTACCCATGACCTCGAGACCCCTCCCAACGTATTCTACAGCGTGAGATAGAAAAGTTGTCACACTTCATACCGTAAAGAGCAATGAGTGTTTGGGTCTATACCAAATAAATATATATATATATATACGTCCTCTAGTTGCCGTATTAGGGTATTTTCAACCGTTCCTGTTATGTATTATGTCGTGGCCGAGTGGATGCGGTTCTCGTCCGATCACCGAAGCTAAGCGCCGTTGAGCCCCATCAAGAATTTGATGGGCGAATCAGTGTCCAGGATGGCGATTTCCCATGCTGCAAATATGGCTATGCTTATAAGTTATCTCTCGCTGTATGTATGACTATGCATGGGACATTCTCATGTATGAGTGGAACCTAGACGAGCAAGTTAGATTCCCGAAAATGTACATATGTTGGAGCCCCAAGTCATCTTCCTCCAAGTACACATGCTCTAGACATGCCGGAAGTGACCGTTGAACTTAGAACCGGAACGTTTTGTTTGCCCCGGAAGTGGCCATTGACCCAGATGTGACGTCACCGGACCCGCCAAAATAATAAGAGATTTAACCTTTCTATGCTACTCTTGGTATTTTCTCTCTGTTCCTGGGGCCTGAGAGTTGAAGCTTTTCATGCGATAATATGCGATATACATGTAAGGTTGTAGATAATACACTAGAAGGTAGAACATAGAATGATCAGGAATAGATATATTTACAGATAAAACATAAACGACAAAAGTTGAAAAAAGCACGACAAATATTCCAACTTACACAGACTACTCGATTTTACGTCAAGGTGAACCATGAGCTAGAGAGCTATGCTCCTTTTGAAGCGTAAGACTTCACACAGGATTTAAATGCGGAAATGTAAGTGAATAAACTGACGATATAAAGTATGACTTGCTTGTCTAGTTGGATATATACCGGTATAGGACTTTCGTAAAGCGATTGGCAATAAATCCGAATGGTTGGAAAATTTTCCGAATGGTTGGAAAATTCAACAAATAAGATAACAAATGTTCCAGAGATATTATTCGCAATTTAAGGAATAGGGGCGCGGTGTGTTCATATTTAGATGAAAATTAGTCGCACAGTTATTTTCCGCAGAGTAATCAGCGGTTTCAGATGGGTCGACCAAGTACGTGTTACCTCGGAGAATATTGCTATATATGACAAATATGGATAAATTAGTGAATATAATTGAAATATACCCCAAGAAATTTAAAGTTCTTCATCTGATCAATGTAATGTCCAGAATTAGATAATCGGGTATGTTTTGGGAGTTTACATCTTTTAGAGGGTTTTATGAGCATATTTAGTTTGTTACTGGAAAACCAGTTGAGTAATTTATCAAGTTCCAAAGACATAGTCCGGAACAGAATATCACGATGATCATTTGAAAGAATAACCGATATCATCTGCAGAAAGAATGGTTTCTAAAACTTGGCTAACATGTGTTATGTCATTGATACAAATGAGAAAAAGGGTGGGACCCAAAATAGAACCCTGTGGGACTCCACATGTTGGCATAGATTTGAATGTTGATAGAGTATTGTTATATTTTGTGCATTGGATGTAGATTGAAAAATAGCTTCGGAACCGGCCGTTCGAATTCCTCGAAACTCACAATTGACTAATTTATATAGAAGGATTTCATGCATGGTTGGTGGTGTCAAATGCTTTGACAAATTTTAGCCTCTCTCGCAGCTACTAATTTATCATGGAGAGACAGAACGACTAAAAACGTAGAACGGTTCCTACAGAAAACGTACTGATTGCAAAAAATTCTCTAAGAAGTAAAACATTTTATTTACTACTAATTTTTCAATAGTTTTACTGAAAAACGGCAAAATCGAAATGGACCGATAGTTCACAAAAAGTGTTCGATCTTCACTTTTATATAAAGTAGTCACTTTAGCCACCTTCAAAGGTTCGGGAACTACTCCAAGTTTAAAGGATGAGTTCAGAACATGACATAGGGGCATGCTAATCAAATTACTTAATTGGGTACAATACGTATATACGCCATCTATCCCAGAGGCTGAATTTTTAAGAGTAATTATAATATCTGTAATTTCCTTTATAGTACAAGGTTTCATATAAAACTCGTTGTTATAAGTATATAGTATTCAAAAACTGTTTAAAAATTAGATGACGGAGTGATTACGTCCGCTCGCTCTGTTGCTACACTGCAGAGCTGAAATAATCGTTCAAACCGATTGCATAGCAGAAGGATCGAACTATCATGGCCATTAATGTTAGAAATATTTGGTAAGTTAGAACTTTTTTTGCGGTTCATGATCATGAGTTGATTTAAGACTTTCCAAGTACCTTCAATATCACTGTTATTTACAGTGATTACCTTTAATATCACTCTTACAGTGATTGAATTTAGTTTCGTAATATAGTCTTGTTGCTAATATTAAGGTGTGATTCAAGTTATTCCTATATAGCTTGTAATTTCTGTGTGTCGTCCGCATTATTGACTTTTGTATATGCTGTCTAAAAAGTTTAATTTTCCCGAATTGATTTAAGAATACCGCATGTTATCCATGGCGTTTTTATTTTGAAAATGACGTAGATGTAACAAGAAAGTCTCGTTATATACTCAATAAAATTTGTTGGAAAACAATTGAAATGTTGTTAACATCATTCATTTCATTAGCGACATCGTCCCAATTAATATTTTTAAAGTTGTCTTCGATTTATAATTATATGCGTAAATGTACGATACTCCGGTTTCCCAAAGAATAGCGCTTTGTATATATGGAAAACTGGGAAGTAATCAGTTATGTCAGACAGCAGAATGCCAGACACCAAACAATCTTCATGAAAAGTTTGAAAAATAAAGTGATTTAATCCAGTTGTTTTGTAATTTTTGGAAAAAATTAGACTTCATTATTTCTGAAAAGTTTTTCGAGAGGTCATGTCTGTCAGTTTTAAATAAATCAATGTTGAAGTCCCCCATTATCATAAATTTCTTTCTTTCGGGTTTGAGAAATTCATAATTGTTAGTAAGTTTTCATTAAAATTTATACATTTGTATTGACTGGTCGATATATAATCCCTACTGTATACGACTGATCATTACCTTTAATACTAACAAAAATTGACTCGTTCATTAGTTTCTTGATATGAGAGATTATCAATGATAGAGCAGTCTGTTATGGGTTCGTTTACGTACAACACCAACCCCCACCTCGTTTTGACGATCTTGAACAGCAAAATGGCCGATTTCCAGCTTCCAGAAATTCCGATAACAGAAAAATCAAAATTGAGATTACAACAGAGGCCTAACATTTCATGATTAATGGTTTTTCATTGAAATGTATCGCAAAAAATGATTCAAAAAAGACGCGAAACTAGCTTAATATAGTAGGTGGGTATTAATATCATTGCAGTGAGATACCTCATATTGATCGTCTTCAATTATATACATATTATTATCATCACTGTTCAAGCCCAATGAGTTGAAGCACATATTTTCAAAACCTCCTAAGTATTTATCAGGATCGATGTTTAACAATATGTCAGGGGCAGATTCCACTTCATCTTCATCAAAAAACGGTAATAAATTAAGACAGTGGATTTAGAGGAACGCCCACGCCGTTAATCACGTCATCCGTAGGAAAACAGGCAAATTTCTTAATATCAGAAGGAAGCGGTAATTTTACCGTCTTCGTTACACCAAATCAATTTCTAGGGTCGGACGAGATGCCAATATTGTTCAAAATCAGAAATATCAATCAAACACACGCCTCCTCTGTATATAGGCTAGCTGACGTGATGACAATGCCAGCCAATCGCTGACGCCCTCTCAGAGCAAGTTTCGGAAAGACAATGGATAATACGTCATGCATATTCATGAGGTTATACAAGCTGCGTTTGAACAATAATGGCAGTCCGTCCGACAAAGGTAAGTTCAGAGTGTGAGCGTAGAAATTGTCTTGGTTAACGAGCATGCGTATTGTATTTTGGGCAACCCCATGAAAGTTGAAACTGTTGGAACTAAGACAAAATAATACAAAAAATAATTATTAATAACTAATGATGAACAAAAAGTAATACAATTAGGATAACTGGTTAATGTGTCGAATTTTGGTGTTTCATGCTTGCACTCGCTGTAATGTACTCTATATTATCTCAGCAAGAAAATAATCGAACGATAAAAAAGTGAACTTTGGATTTATTTGAATTATTATTCCAGCTGGGTTTTTAACATTGTAGGAATAATTTGAAGTTATTAGTCAACACGATGTATAAGTTAGGATCAACCGTCACAATTCGGTATATCAATATCTGATATTCGAATGCACCTTTAATGAGCTATTGATATTTGAAATATGATACGAACATCTATACGCATCTCTGAAAAAAATAGGTGACGAGTTTACATTCAGCATTTTGCATCAATCAATTTATTTTAAAAACACCCACAAAAGCCCAAGATTTGCCATACTTTCTCGGTGTATTTCCTTTGAAAACTTGCTGCCAATAATTAGTTTTTAAGATGAGAAGATGCGTCAACCCATAGAATTTCATTTCAGGATTGTACTTTTACAAACGCTTAATTTAAAAATGTCACAGTTCGGAAGAAAACACGATTTTGTGAATAAGTTTTTTCGCTGATGATGGAATTCTTAAAAGCATATAGTTGGTGGAAGGATTAAATGGAAACAAAGAGTTCAGTTTGATAGAATGTATCTTGGAATAAATCCAAAGCTCGACTGTTATCGTGGGAATTGATCACGTACTTTTAAAATAGAGTGAACAAGCGAGCTGTTCTCAAAAAGAGAGCACTGGGACGGAATTTCCCATGCAAGTCGTGAGTTCGCTTCTCACCAGAGTCGGCATGTTCGGGCTGGATGTTTTACCATGTATACATAATTCACAATTCAGAATGTTATGCAATTTTGTCCAAGAATCGGACATACTTTTAATAATGCTCCGAAAAGAGTTATATAATACGTAGGGAAATAAGTTTGCGCCTGTAACACACAAACAAAGAAAGGTATACTTGGTCATTTGTCGATCAGTATGTTCCATGAAATGACCACTTATACAATTTGTCAAAATTTATTTTGCGAACTTGCGTGCTTTTATCATAATATTGACCGTATAGTCAATTAATGAAGTAAACATGCCTGTAGTTTATAAGCCGTTCAAAATGGCAAACTTTATTTACCCGTTTTAGATACAAAGAATCCCGAGCCTAGAGTTATTTGGGAACAGTTTTCCGACTAGGCAAGGCAAGAAAAGGCTCCCGTTGTCCAGTGGGCGTGAACGAGTACGATCAATGGCCAGCTATATGTCAAAGACCACAATTGCTGATATTTTTATCGTTCAAATATGCAGATAAAATGACAGAGGTGGAGAGGCGATGAAAGGAAACGTATCCATTTGATTATTAAAACTGTAAGCCTATAACGTATATCCGTCCCGTAACAACCTAACACTGATCTGAACGGTATAATATACCCATGCAATTTGCCAATTTGCGCGAGGCTGTTGTTCAATGGACACTTTCAAATTTAATTATTAGTCAAAGGTTTGTCCAGCGGTGAACCAACGGGTACACTGACGCCGGACTCCTGGGGTAAATTTGTGGATCGTACTTATCCCCTCCCGCCTTTGCCTACAACATGTGAACTATATTTAACTATTGCTAACTGGTGTGTATATGGTGAATAGGCATCAAATTATCTTACCATTCCATGAAAGGACTAATTATATGATTGCAGTAGTGATCCCCTTCCTCAAGAAAAAGGGGAAACGTATGAATCACAAATTTACAACTGTCACGCGTCAGTGCATACGTTGGTGCGAAAGGGGCAACACTTTGTCTGATAATTATCGAGATATGTCCATTAAGGAGTCGGAGTGTGTCTGTGGTGCGGAGCAGCTACCGGTAGTTATCTATGTTAATTAGCCTTATTGAAGGGGGTCCCCACAATAAACCTAATTAACCAATTAACAAAGGTAACAAGCCTCTGTCGTGCATGGGAGAAGCTGTAACCTCATCTATGCAGAAACATAAAGAATAAAAATGTGTAGTCACAATTACAAAAAATGAAGACGGTTGAAACTGACGAATTTTTTTCCAAGCTTCGGAAATAGCCTCGCCCACCTCCCCAACCCAGGCCTGGACAGGAGCCAAAATGCCCAGGCCAGATAGGGTTAATAAGAACACAAAATAACACATGTACAAAGGGTAACCTAGACATATTCCGTGACAGGATAACGGGTTGATGTTTAATGCAGAACACTGACGAGACGGGCATTGATAATGTTGTCCATGAAGTGGACACGCATTGTTGACCACAGGGTCGGTCAATCAAATTGTCTGCGAACAAAACCTGAAAATAACAGATTTTGTGGGCAAAAAGTCGTTCAAGGCCATTATCCACAAACGCCCAATATTCAAGGACCACGACCCCCCTACCCCCCTCCATTTAGTCAAGATAGCATTGAAGCATTGAAACTGGTCAGGAAAGAACAGATAACAGTTGAGATTTCCAGTTTTCGGGAGAAGTATACCTGTCATTAAAAGTGTTGATCTTGATTACAATCAATTTATATTCAAATGATGTACCTACTTCTTCAACGTATACGTTCTGTCTAATTGATTTTTAGGCTTACTTCATCAATGTTATACTGATATGTTTATCCCATTCCCAGACATAGAGCTGAAAAGGCTCAGCTTATCTGTTAAACTGCTTAAAACAAAGTATTGCGATCACCATTTTTATTTCATGGTAAAGAACAGAACATTTGTCTGTGGGAAATAATCCTAATGAGCTGTAAGCATTATACTCTACTATTTCAATGATACCGGAGAAATACACAAATGATTTAATACAGCTACAATAGTAGCCCCAATCCTGTTTTTATTTCATAGTTCATCTTATAGCCTGACGAGTTATTACTATAAAAGTTTAAAGACATTTGCAGTGTTAGTAATGAACGAGACCTACCCCTTATAAAGATAAGGATGCGGTTACGGGAAGAGAAAGAAATCAAAAATGTTCAACTCTTATTCTGTTGATGTTCAGATATATCACATTCTAGAATACCCCGCCCGTCCACCCCCGCCGCCCCTCTCGGTCTCCACAACTCTCCAGATAGGTTAAGAATATTATGCCATTTCGTACAATCATAGCGGTAATATGTATTATTCAATTTCATCCTGAATTATATTCAAACGCGTGCAGCGGAATCCGAAGGAAAATAACTTGGGGCCAGTAATTATGTACAAACAAACACAAGAACGTTTCCCTTGATCATAACAATATGTCCATCAAGCCTATACAAGTGTGCCAATATAGCATACGTTGTGCGAACTGGCAAGCAGTTATATCATATTATTGGCTGTGATAGTTTGTTAGTCGATTAGTAAAGTAAATATTTATGTAAAATATAAGCTGGAGCAAAAGGAAATATTTTCCGGATCTTTTAATCCAGCTCAGACATTGTTTTCTGATATTCAACTCGGTCAAGAATTTTTTTTTCCTGAAGAGGCACATGAAAAATGACATTGTTTTCCCGGGTTATTCTTTCCTTTAATAACAAGCGTCAGGTCCGTCATTCATAATTCAGCCGTCTTCCACTAAAGAATATCCTCGTCCATAATCCAAAAACCCATTCCATGTTCCATATAACAGTATTAGCACCAAATTAAAAAAACAAAACAATCATAGTATACATAAATATAGGCTAGTTTCCTGCAAGAGAGAAGCGGTCAACAGTTTTCAATGATGCCGGCAAGACATCATGATGTTCCAAAAATATCAAACCCGTATCGCTGATCAGTATTCTTAATCCATAATATTCATTGTAAAGTCGTCATCTAGAGAATGATGTATCTCAGTCACGCTTTGATTGTGTGTGTTCAAATGAGCACCATGAGGATCTTGAAGTACATGGGTTCATACGGCCCCTAGCCCCGGGTTAAGCAGAATTAGACACTAGTTAGGAAACGTAACGCCATAGATCTTGCACGCTACGCTCGTATTTTGCTATCAGCATGGGATATGTATCGCCAAATTTGAGAAACTTTATGCGCTTGGTGATATAACCCTGTTTCATAAGTTTCTGCAACAATGTTTTGTGACGTTGAATAAAATCGTCACATTTAGCACAGTATCTAGCAAATGCTACTAGGCGAGCTATGTATACGCCATATGCAGGTCCCACTAGAATATTACTGTCCAGAATGGGGTAGTTTACGATTTTGAAATTGTAATCATCTCTTTTGTCATAAAGTCGGCGAGAGAGAAGGCCCGCTCAACACCGACCAGCACAACAGAAACGAGAGAAACCAGTAAAGTAGGGTCAGTGTTGCGATAACGGGGTGATAATTAATTAGCTGGTTGCAGGTATATCGGTACTAAATTCCCACAGACGAGGCGAACAGTGGTACTCTTGTCATTTAGTGGTCACTCATGACCACTGAGTCAATTAGTGACATCGTTGGCAAACACCAGCTGAAAAAAAGATTCTTGTGGAATAAAGGGCATATTGTCGTCGCCCTTGGTAAACGTGTCAAGGCCATTGGTCACAGAGAGAGCTTCTCTGCAGGATGAGAAGTTCGTACGATTGTATGATCCAATCATCTCTCCTCCCCTCTTCCCCTTAACCATACATACAATAGACACTACCGGTCACATTGATACTAAGCGATTCCTCGTCAAGATAATAATGCGGTCATTCATTGCGTCAGACTTTTATCATACAAGATCACACAAGAGAGAGAGAGAGAGAGAGAGAGAATCTTAAATTGGGGAGGTGGGGGGGGGGGGAGTGGCGTAAAAAGCATTCTGGTTTAACCCCAGATTTTGTTGTTGCTCAATCTACTGCTCACCTTACTCTCTAAAAAAAGTTTCACTCAAGTAATAGTGGAAATTGATCCCACTCAATACTTGAGTGACACTTTCGCTCAACTTTAGGTACTTTTCACTCAACTTGACTTAAATGCACTCAACTTGAGTGACATTCACTCAAGCATAAGCGTGGAAATTGATCCCACTCAAGTTGTGTGAACCTGAGTGGTTTTAACTCAAGTTGAGTTGAAAGTAATTCAAGTTTGAGTGAACAGGTACATTTCACTCAAACTTGAGTGGAACAGTTCACTCAAGTTTTTCAGAGAGTAAGCTAGGAGGGGAATTATATAATCATTGCGTTAATGCGGGAAACTCCGATTGTCGAGTAGAAATTTATCCCTAATTTTCTGTCAGAAAAAAAAATCAAAAGAAAAACTTTGTTTTGTTGTGGTGAAAATTGGACTCCGATAGCATATGATATGCATAGCATTGTAATTATGTTAGATATGCGTAACTTTGTAATTAAGCTAGATATATATAGCCAAATATAACAATGTAAACAGCTTCCAGTCTCCTGGTCACCCCTCCAAAATCCAAACTCGCAATCATCCAGGTAGGTCTACTCATGAGATGTTAAGCCCGTTTTAGGCCTAGAGGACTTACATAAATACTCCTGAGAGAGCCTTAATGAAGTTTCTGCCAACCGGTCTGGTGTATTGTTGTAACGGTTTGGTTGGATACTAATCTCAAAGCCTTTCTTTCACCAGTCCGAAAATATCGGCGTCGGTCCATATTGTTGTGCCAAGAATGAAAAACGGCATTCAAACATGCACAAACAACATGCTTGGCTGACTTGGCATTTGGCCTTGAGCGAAGGCCACCGATGCGTATTTAAGTCGACCATTCTGATTCGGTTTGTGCCATTCCAACAAATTCTCACCAACAAACAAGGGACCAACAGCAGATACACGAAGAGAACATTTCAACAAGGAAAGGTAATGTTGTTGTTATATTTTTCAGTATAGTTATGGATTTGAATAAATCACTTTTGGAATTCTTCATTTAGATAGTATTTGTAGCAGTTTCAAATGAATGTCTGAACGTCATTGCAGTTTGTTTTAGTATTACCGATACAAATGGATACAGCTGTTTGTCACATTTCAGAGTAGATTGTAGTGATTTGATTGATTAATCATCCAAAGTACAAAACCTTATTTCGAATTAGTCACAGTGGATCGCAGTTGGTACATGTGTATTTAAGGTGTTGGATATTCGACGTCAAGGACGAGCGTACAACGCCTGCGTACGCTGTAAACGCGTTTAGTTGTACGAGCACACGCTGTTGTCCCGAATTTCGTAAGTGATACAAGCTGTTAGTATGAGCGTAACGCCCTGGATGCTGCTGAATGAAAGCGTAAAATCTTAAAAAAAAAAAAAAAAAAAAATCGGGGCAAGACCGTGTTGCCCACAAAACTGGTTTCAGTTTAGAGTGGTGCAGGCTGATTTCTGCCATCGTATTTTTTCGTGTTTTTCTGTATTTTTCTGATACGATGACACGATGATACAATGGTACAATTTATTGCCATGGTGATGGTATATGAAGGAACTATGTCGATGGTACGATGGCGGTGATATGATGATCGTCACTATCATGTCATCGTCATTGTGCCGTCGTGTCATCGTACCATCGTGTCATTGCCATTCTGTTCGGCAATGAACAATAATCCCACTGAATGTGGGAAGGAACACATATTCGGCAATGAACAATAATCCCACTGAATGTGGGAAGGAACACATATTCGGCAATGAACAATAATCCCACTGAATATGGGAAGGAACACATATTCGGCAATGAACAATAACCCCACTGAATGTGGGAAGGAACACATATTCGGCAATGAACAATAATCCCACTGAATGTCGGAAGGAACATATATTCGGCCTCAAAGCCGACATTGTCTAGTCAGTCATCCAAAATGAATTTCTGCATCCCTACTCATTGTGCAGTGGAAGGCTGGTAGCCCGCCTTCAAATCCACTATTTTGCGTTTGGTGGAAATATCAAGAAACGGTTCTCATCCTATTAGAGTAGGTACCTCCTATCGTCAATGTGAGATTCTCTGATATAGAGGAGAATGCTTCAATAGTATCGATCGATATTTTTTTAGTTTCCTCCGCTGGTCAGATAAGAGAGATTCTCTCTAATCGTAATTTTTGTCCATTTTAATAGGTCCTCTACTTTGAAGCTTGTCAAAAATCAAAAGAGCTCTGCATAAATTTTCTCCTTTTTTTCGCACCGTCTATAACGAACTGAACTCTATAAGTGTTTCATGTTAGGCTGATGTCATAATGTATATTCGGCTTAACTAGGACAAAGATAAATAATGCCGTATATGTTCATTGCAGTGTGTGCGGCTTAACACTCTGCAATCTGACTGGGCATGGGATATAAGCGTCACAGCGCCTGTTACTACTGTACACGGCTTTAAGTACCTTAATCGCTTGAACATGATTACATTATAACTACACCCTATGGGAATGAGTATCGGTTTCTGAAACAACTATAGCGAAGTTTTAAATAGAGATAATTGCAAAGTTATTTCGAGAATGATATATTATCGATGTCTTGAAGTGATGGTAGTCATTTTATAGAGTTCAGTTTCTTATACATGCTGCAAAAAAAGAGAGGAAAGACTAATAAAAATGGACATACTTTAGGTATCACTAGTACATATGAAAATTTCAGTCAATTAGCAAATCAACATCCTGTGTATATTGACTAATCAGATCACTTGTTTTACACGACCATGGCATAACAACATATTCGTACAAAATGAAAGTGGGTGGAATGCGGTCTGCTAAAGCGAAATGGTTAAGGTTTCGTCTTTGACTAAAAAAGAAACCTTGCTGTTGTGAAGACGAATAGGCGAGAGCTCACACACTGAAGGTTTGTTTCTCTCTTTTTTTGCTGGGGAAAAACATCCGCAACAAACCAATAACTCGGGATTAAAATAAAATAATGAAATTTAATTTAAGCGTGTTATGCTAGTAATGACAGACATGCAATCGTTCATCTTGTTCACGTCGTCCTTGTCCATATTGGTAACTTGCATAACACCATATCGAATAACCAGACCACTGGGAAGACTGTTCGATACGTAGTCATACACCCTGGGGGCTGACACAAGAGGCCAACTGGAGAACATGACTTCACTATAATGGCCAATCCGATTTCAAACTCTACTTTGAGTTTGCTTTTGAGTAACAATAGAGGCAGTCAGTCTACAACGTATTTGCTACAATATGAAACGACCATTTCAAGATTCCACGCGTTCTATTCTTAACGCCCCTGGGCAAAGGTAGTCAAACATCCACGGTTCTGTCGATACAATATATCTCGGCAATACAGAATTGATTTATAGCTTTTGTATTGGAGAAAGTTTTCTGCTCGAAAGGAACTGACCAAAATCAACGGGCAATATCGGCAATGGTTCAGTGATTGATGTATAGCTCTTTCTTATAAACCGAAATGAAATAAAGAACAAACACAAGAAAATGAAAAGTGGGATGTGAAGCTACGACTATACACATCTTCTTTCACCGAGACAATTTCTACGCTCACTCTGAACTTGCCTTGGTAGGACGGACTGAAATATTGACATTTATCTACAATTGTTTGTTTTACTCTACGTAGAACTGTATTGTTGGCAGAATCTGCAGAAAATTTACAGACATCGCTGGATGCTTTTGCTAAATATTGTAAAACTTGGAAATTAGAAGTAAATATAAAGAAAACAAAGTGTATGATATTCTCCAAGCGGAAACTTCAGAATATTCCTATATTTTTACTTGAAAATGAAAGTGTAGAAATTGTTGATGAATACACATACCTTGGGATAACATTTTTCCGAACTGGTAACTTAGCTAGAGCACGCAAGCGCATAGCCGACCAAGCGTCTAAAGCAGTCTATTCGGTAAGCAGAAAAATCCAGAATATGTATTTGCCTGTTAAATGCCAACTAGAGCTATTTAAGGCTGTAGTAGAGCCGATCCTTCTGTATGGGAGCGAAGTATGGGGGTTGGCAATACCGATGTGCTGGAACGAATAGAGCTAAAGTTCCTCAAAAATATTTTGGGTATACGGAAATGGTCTTGGGGGAGACCGGGGTGCTTCCATTATCCGTTATTGTTAAAATGCTTATGGTTTCATTTTGGCTAAAGTTACTAGAAGGGGAAGGCAAATTCTCTACCATTTTATATAAGTTACTTTTTCAACTAAGGCCCGATTCGCCATGGTTATCAAAAGTGAGAAATATATTAGAAAATTCTGGTTTAATGATGTTTGGGTAGCGCAGGGAGGGATTAACAAATAGTACTTCATCAGAGTTTTAGAAAGACGACTGAAGGGTCAATTTATTCAAAATTGGAATGCTGCTGTACATGATTCGTCAAGGGGAAGGCTGTATAGTTTGTATAAGGAGATCCCATGTTTTGAAGTTTATTTGGATATTCTGCCTGAAAAGAATCGTAAAATTGTTGCAAAATTTCGTACCGCCAACCATAAATTACCAATTGAAACCGGTCGTTGGAAAAACATCCCTGTAAATGAGAGGTTCTGCCAACACTGCCAAAGAGATGTAATAGGAGATGAGATCCATTTCCTGTTATTATGTCCAGCGTTTCAGGCCCTTAGACAAAAGTATTTACCACACTTTGTTGAAAAAAATAATATTGTTCCGAAAGACCAGATATTTAGACAAGTCTTGATGAATACCAACAAAGACGTACTGATGAGTTTGTCTATGTATGTCAAATTAGCATTAGTATAATATATAGATATATATATATATATGTGTGTGTGTTTGTGGGGGTGTACGAGGGAGGAGTGTGTAATTCTTGGTCGAAAATTTATCACTAACACATATTAGTTAATGGCAAAACTATGTATAGTACTATACAGTCATGGAATTCTATCCATAGAGTATATACTGTTGGATATTGTAACTTTTTTCCGTCATCTCTGTGTGGATTTTACACTGTACCTCGCGTGCCACCTTGTGGCTTCTGAGAGAATAAACAGTATCGTTGTCATTGCATCAGCCCACAGAGGAGGCGTGTACTGTGTTTGATTGGTTCGTAAGATGAAATTGACATTTCTGATTTTGAACAATAATGGCAGCCCGTTGGACCAAGGCAAGTTCGAAGTGGGAACGTAGAAATTGATTTGGTGTAACGAAGATGCGACTACAATGGTGATGATGGAAATAGATGGCGCCTAACACTGCACATCGCTGGTTGTAGAGTGTTGATCTTGCCAGGATAGTAGAGATTTGGAAAAGCGATTAAATATTAAAAATCTAGATAGAACCATTTGTTTTCCTCAGAAGTGGTCTTCTAACAGAATAGATAAATACATATCGTTATGTCGAGTACGTGAATGTGTTTTATTTTGATTTTTTCCTAATGCTTTATACTTATTTCCTGTTGCCTGTAAGGGGTTCTATACGAGTGTTTTCTTGGTTCTTGGGTGATTTCAGTTTTCTCCCTGTTCGTTTTATTAAAATCCAAGAAATCACGCGAAAAATAAAATTGAATGAAAATTATTTCAACCTAAGTTTATCGATACAGTGTTCGTGCGCATACGCAACCAGAAAAATGATGAAGACACATCAACTGTTTCGACGATGGAGTCTGGCCATCGCCATCATATTTTTCCACTGAATATAGGTTAACACCAACAATAGACCAAACGCGAAGGAAAATGCACATTTCTGAGTTCATCACGTGCATGGACACCATTTTGAATTGTTTTAGACTCTAGACTTGAAAAAGTTTAGCAATAACTTCACTTTGGTTGGAGGTGATCCCCAGCGCTATCTCGTCGAATGTCCCAATTCAGTGGTATTCAGTGGTAATGCAATGACATTTTCTTTCTTCTGTTTCAGCCATCATGAAGACCGTCTTACTCTGCCTCCTATTGGTGACTGCAGCCTCAGCAACGGGAGATAACCTCGAAACGCTGTTACGACAGTTAAAACGTAAGTCGGTGATGATCTCCACCATACACTTCATCTAAGCGATTAAATCATCTCACTGAATTTGTCCGATTCCTTTTATGATGCGAACACTTGATCAGTACTCCAATCAGTAGCGGTGAAGCTATACATCTGAATATTTATTACAAGATTAAAAACATGTTTCACCCCGTCTGTCCAATTGTTACAGAGGGAACCGAAATATTACTGGATCATTTTTAGGAGTGGGATTTAATGTTCTCGGAAATCTGATCAAGATGTCATTTACTGCATGTAAATACTTCAAACTGTTGCGGAGATATATGTATTGTAGTTTGAAGTCCAAATCTGATACTCGGGGAGTTCAAGAACATGGGATGTCACCAAGGGAACTCTATAAATACTTTCAGAAATATGGTTACCATAGCAAAAACTAAGGGCTTTGTTCCTCTTTAAGGACGCTCAGAGTGGTCATCCCAAATTAATTTTCAATTTCTACAATGTTAAAAGTCTCTCTGGGGAATTTCAACCAACTAAAAATTTCATCCAATGTTAAAATATACTCATAGATTTCCATTTTTACCCCTCGGCCAAATTTGGCCTAAGGGTATTGTCTTCGTCCGCCTGTCTGTCTGTCCGTCCGTCACACCTTACTTGTTACCAAAATATCTTTAGAACGACCTACCCTAAGCATACCAAACTTGCAGTGAACATCCATATGCTCGTGACCCAGAGCCCTATTGAATCTAGACCCGATTGGTCTTTTCCGGCCATATTTAATTTATGCGAAACCAGTAATCTTGTTTATCTCGGATATCATTTCGCAGTTCAGTGTGAAACTTGAGTTAGATCATAGATACAGCAAGAATTTTTTAAGGAATGACCGAACCAGTGTCTGAGATTGGGTGGAAACCTTGGCGGTCATCTTTAATTAATGCAAAATCTTTAATGATGTATATCTCTGATACCATTTAAGTGTTCTATACGAAACTTAGTATTCAGTATCGATGTATCAAGATACTTGCAATGAATAACCACATCAGTTCCTCGGAGTGGTGAGAGGGATGGGCGGCCATCTTTAATTTATGCAAAATCATTAATGATCTCTATCCCTGATACTGATCAAGTGCTTGATGTAAAATTTGGTATACATCATCGATGCATCAAGAGACTTACGATGAATGACATAACTGATCTCTCTGATTGGCGGACATCTTGGCGACCATTTTTAATTTATGCAAAATCGGTAATGAGCTATATCTTTGATAACGTCTAAGTGTTCACATCATCCATGCACAAAGAGACTTACAACGAGACAGAACCGGTTTCTCTGATTGGGCGATAACATACTTGGTGATCATATTTATTTCAAAAAAAAATTCGTGCTTCATATGAAAATATACATCTTTGATACATCAAGAAACCTACAATTAATGAAAACAAATTTCTCTGATTGGGTAGAAAACTTGATTGTCATCGTTAATTTATGCAAAATCTATACCTCTGGTGCTGTTCAAGTGTTTGATGCAAGATTTTGAATACATCATCAATACATCAAGAGAGCGTCAAAGAATGACAGAAATCTCTGATTGGATGGAAACCATTGCTTCCATTTTTAATTTATGTGAAATCATTGATGATTTATATATCCTTTGATACTGTTCAAGTGTTCAGTATGATACTTGGTATACATCAACGATACATCAAGAGACAAGTAATGACTGTCGCTTCCTCTGATTGGATGGGAACCTGCCATGAGGGCCATTTCTAATTTCAAACATTTAAATAATCTGTAACCTGTCTTCGAAGTAGTACCGTTCAAATTGAATACATAATGAATAGCTGGCGCCAAGCGCCGAGGGGTTCCCATATGCGCAGCTTCGTATTTTATCTTTTTTGACACATGTAATATATACGAGGAGTATATGTCTGATAGTACTCTATCGAATAAAAAACTTGAGTGAAAAGTTCACTCAAGTGAGAGAGTACACTCAAGTAACAGTGGAAATTGACCCAGCCAAGTTGTGGGAAATTCACTCAGATTTTAGTTGATAAGTCACTCGAGCTGAGTGAAGTTCATTCCACTCAAGTTGAAGTTTATTTTCACTTGAGTGTGATCACTTTCCACTTTTAGTTTAATGAAATTTCACTCAAGTATTTTAGAGTACACCGGCTGGATCCAACGGATCACCATTCTTCTGTTAACTGTTAAGTGCAGAAATATTATTGTTGCACATTTATTTCAATAATTCATGCACTTTAGAAAGTATAATAAATAACTTGATTTGCGAAAAGCAGGCTAAATATCGTCTTTTTACTGTTCAGGTGTACTGACGGAAGCAGAACAAGGCCAACAAACAGGTAATTATAAATATAGCTTATTTCAAGCTTAAGGACACGAGGGTTTATATGTAACATTTGAACTTCCTGTACACTACAAACAGTTTGGTTATAAATGAAACCGAGATATGATTGACAGTTACACACGACTGTACATAATACATACATGCTGTTCTCTCACGACTGAATATAATATAGGCCGTTATTGTCACACGGCTGTAAATAATACAGGCTGTTGTCACATGACTGTATATAATACAGGCTGTTGTCACACGACTGTATATAATACAGGCTGTTCTCACACGACTGTACATATAGAGGCTGTTCTCACACATAATACAGGCTGTTTTCTCACGACTGTGCATACTACAGGCTGCGTTTTGAAAAAATCGGCAAATCACCATGTTGTAGCCCCATAATGAACGTCCTCTACTTCCTTAATTTCTTTCAAAATCAAAAGATAAACCCGATGTGGTCCCCGCATTAACATCAGTGTTGTTCATCTTGTTGCCGGGCTAACACTGGAATATTTCCAAAATGGCTTAGCCTGTAAGCCTAGAGTAATATATCAGGACTGAACTAAGTTTATTTTTCGTAAACAGAATGTGGACTCGAGGCAGATATTGTACTCATATTGGACGCTTCCAGCAGCATAAAGCCTGATGATTACACTCTGATGAAGAAGTTTGTGCGGGATCTGCTCATGAATTTCGACATCAGGGACGACTTCGTACGAATTGGTGTGATGGCGTTCAACCAGTATGCTCGCCTTGCCTTCAACCTCAACAAAATCACCGAGGAGGGCGTCACCAAATCAGAAATCTTGGATCTAATAGAGACCATAACACCGATAGCCACAGGTACCATGACACACAAAGCTTTGAAGAAAGTCCGCGAGGAGATGTTGACACCGGAGGCTGGTGATCGAGCCAACGTGACCGACGTCGCCATTGTCGTCACGGACGGCAGGTCGAACGAGCGGGCGAGTACGGCGGCGGAAGCGATGTTGTTACGGCAATCTGGCGTTATCGTGTTTGCCGTTGCTGTAGGTAAATGGGACAGTGCCGAGGAACTTCAGCTCATAGCTTCAAAACCGGTTGAAGAATACACCCACTCAGTCGACAATTTCGACGGCCTTGACCAAATTAAGTCAGCCCTGCAGAAGAAGACATGTACAGGTAAGTAGTACTGTATTTCCTTACAGGCTATCGGCAAAGTCCCAAAGTGGCAATCACATATTGTTAATCAATGTATATAGTTAGTATTGTGCACGTCCCTCATTTTTAAATCTGTGGGGAAAGGTTTTCAAAACTTTAAGATTAGAAGAATGATACAGTTTTGAACTCTTTAAAGATGTGTTGAAATCCGCTCACAGCGAAAAAACTATTGAGAACTTTAAGAGCAATCACTGTAGACACTTTGAAGTGTTGACAATAACGCTCCCATTTAAGGGTGTAAAGAATATTTTAGTGTCACCTTCAGCGATACTTCCATTAGGTTTTGCATTGGTTGATCGTCACTTTTTTCCATTTCAGTCATCGAAAATCCTCCCATGGTCATTCCTGGTAAGCGCATATATGTGTATACATTCATCAGTAAATTAGAGTTCCATGTCTAATATATGAAGTTGTTACTGTGATCGATTCGAGAGTTGGTTCTGAAATACTAAAATTGGCCTTACCCAATCAGATTTATAGATATCAGGATGGAACATACGTAAATTCTTATAACAATACATATTCCACTCATAATTCGACAGATGCGAGTCACTTCATATAGGTCCACTCATATTTCAAGAGTCACATTTCATGAATATTTCGACAGATGTGAGTCACTCTGCGTCAAATTTCAGTAGTTTGCGACAAATAGCTGGTTGTTTGAGAGTAACGACATTATATGAATTCAAATATCACGATTTCATCTGTTGTTTCCACAACATCTGATTTACCGTTTTCTTGTGTGTGTGATTTTAAACTACAGAATGCCACTTGATTGCCGACCTTTTGTTCATCATCGACTCATCTAGGAGCATAACTCCGGAAGCCTTTGACATGGCGAAAGATTTCGTCACCACGCTAGTTGACAGTTTTATCGTCCTTCCCGAATACGTCCGCATTGCTGTGGCGACATTCGACCAATTTACTCGGGTAGACTTTCAACTGGATACGCACGAAACGGCGATTGACGTCAAACGTGCGATCAAGGAATTACAACAGTATAAGACGGGAACTTTCACGCACAGAGCTTTGAAAAAGGCCCGAACAGACGTCTTCAACTTGATGAAAGGTGACCGCGAGAAAGTCCCTAATATAATTATCTTGCTGACGGACGGACGATCGAACAAACCCGAGCTGACGCTCGAAGAAGCCACGAAAACCAAAGATTTCGGGGCCACCATCATCACGATCGGCATCGGCAAAAAGAGCTTCGAGGAACTTGAAAGCGTTGCGAGCAAAGGATTCGATACAGAGGACAAACTGGCACTCCAGGTAGACGAATACAAAGAGCTTAAAACCTTGACTGGGGATTTGTTCATGAACACGTGCAATGGTAAGTTAGTGGTTATTTTACCATGTTTCTCCCTTGGTCTAAAATATAACGTTATAATGTTGTTATTTTATCACACTCGAGGTACCGGTACTAATTGTACGATCCAGAACCTGGAAAGAAAACTCACACGGTTTACCCGGCAACAAAATCATCCCTCTTCGAATGGCTACCATTATGCTCTATTAGAGTCGTGGAAATGCAAATCAACAAATACAGTCTGAGGCTACCTTTGTATTGTAGCCTTTCATTGGACTATGTGCTCTCTTTTGCAAAATTACGAGGTTTAACCCGTTTAAATATAGTTTCGTTCATACATGATAAAACGGCGAATATTGGTAATATCATTATCGTAATATTTTTCTTTTTCAACATTAAAAATAATTTCAATTCATTTATTTGCAGTTCCGGAGATCGTGGCCCAAGGTAAGTTGAACCTCGTGTTGAATTAATATCGCCTGATTGGCAATATTATTGCACGGAGCTAGAGCTAGTGGGGTGTTGCACGAGTGAATATAGCCTGAAGTTATGGATAGTTAACGTTGATCGAGCAATTACATTGAAAAGAAACATATACTTCCATACTACGCAAATGACGTTGTAGAGTGCGATGCAAAGAATGTAGCAAAGTCTGCTCAGGTATCGGTCTAACGTCAAAGTACAGATGCGAGACGATAGATAAGGATGTCGTATGGATACATTTCCCTCTTCCCATGCTTCGTCAACTTACAGAAGTTATAAAATTATAACCTATGCAAATGATTATGTCAAAAGCATAACTAATCAAAAAATGATTGTATTTTGACCAGTAGTGAAGTCACACTGTGTACTGACCTCTGTTGATTCATTTAATACAGCCCATTACTATGTTTAACAACCTTCATGTCTTCAAGTGCATGGGGTACATTCATACAAATTGCATAGACATGAGATTATAACCGGAACCGAGATACATGTATAGCATTGCTTCCGACATTTTCCCCTCAATTATGCATATATTTTTTCTGAAAAGTGACGACATTAAAGGCGATTAAAGAGGTAGGCCTATTACTTAAGGCCGCACTCATTTTAGAAGAGCTGCGATGGTTTTTGTTCACTGTGACATTATATAACATTATAAAGTTGTAAGGTACTCTGGTGGGAATGTTGATGTACCATTTATGACCAAATCCAATATTGAGGCTAACCTTGCCGTGTTTGCATTAGAAGATCAACCTTATTTGACATTTCCTTCCACAAAGAATTATGGTCAAATGGACACCAAAACTTAACTTCTCATGAGTTGAGAAAGACCGACATTGGAATATTGACGAAAATACAAGGGTGAGATTGATGCGAATAATAAAATACATTCGTTCCATAAATTTCAGAGTGCAAACAAAAGGCAGATATCATGTTCGTGTTGGATCTTTCAAGCAGCATTGGAGAAGATGGACAAATGAAAATCAAGGAATTTGTGAAAATGGTCCTGGAAAGATTTGAGATGTCCACCGATGGAGTTAGAGTCGGGATGATCACCTTCAACAACATGGCGCACATGGACATCAAGCTCTCCGAAGGCATCACAAAAGAGTTTTTACTCACAAAACTGAACGAGATGCAAGAACTGCAAGATGGAACAGATACTTCTAGTGCGCTGAAAATGCTTCGCGAGGAGGCATACCTGGAGGAAAATGGCGGCCGTCCGGATGTATTGAAGCTGGCTTTCCTTTTCACCGATGGCAAGTCCAAAAAGTCCCAAAAATCCGACGAGACTGGGAAAACCGTGCAAGAGGCTGGTCTTGTCCACGACGCTGGCATAACCACATTTGCTATCACTGTTGGCAAAGTGAAGGATGTCGAAATTGATGCCATCGCCAGTGAGCCGAACCTCCGCTACAGTGTGGACAAATTTTACCAGCTTTTCAGCCTTGTTACTCCACTGAAGAAGAACGCTTGTTCATGTAAGTTTGTCTCAAAGGACGTATACTCGGTACTATTATGCAGGATGCCCACCTGAACGGACTTCCTCACACCCGCTGGCAATATATAGTATTAGAAAGCTTACTTCTCTGGAATTACAAAAAAAGTCAATCCAATTCAAACGTTTACTTTAACTTTCAAATTTTCCATTCAATTTTTAACTTTTCCGAGTAGAACTACCCTTCAATATAAGAAAAATGAAATTCCACAAGGTACCTTAATTTTCCTAAATTTGGTCCAGGTAGTTTTCTGTGGATTCATTTTTTATTTTTTTTATTTTTTTTTATTTGAACGATGTTGGATACATCTACGTTCAAACTATGAACATTAATATCTCAGCAATCATAAGCACATTTAGAAAACTGCAGCACCGCTTTTTTCTAGTTCAGGACAACTGCCATTTAGAATAGGCATGGCGAATAGTTTTCCAGAAATAAACGGTTTAATTGTAAAACTGCTGGAATTAAAGCGATAGACATTGAACTGATAGTGGTGACCCACGCAATGTTTGTGTAAGACAAGTGTCAAGTGTCAGCTTGGAGGGGTCTCCATTCAATCAGATAAAATGTTGCCAGTCATAATATTTGTCCATTCCTATGTTTGGATGGCAAATGTTTGCTGGCAAGAGCACAACGAGAATGACATTGGTGAACCCGGAAATTCAATAAATAAAAGCTGATCTTGAACTGGCTTATCTTGAAGATACCGATTCGAAAAGTAGCATAACAGTGACATTCCCCCCAATGAACAGTTCTGAAAAAAATATTTTTCGTCAAGTTTGAATTGAGCATAAGCTTTTTCAATCTAATTGAAATGAAATATTGTCTGCTCCCAAATTTGGATATGTCGCTGTAATATCTAACCGACTTGCATTGACGCGAGCTTCGACCAATCACGATATCTCTTCATGGTGGCTTGAAGGGGACATCAAGGTAGGGGATTTTTGGTTGGCTCAGCCGAATCAGGCTTCACGCTTGGTGAATAGCCTTTGATGTTGTCGCCGTCTAGCCAGTGCGGCGCCAGTCTTTGTGGGTAAATGGAAACGATTATCCTATTCCTATTCCCCTCCTGATTACAAGTGGACTGGTCCAAATGCGAACGTGATGTCATAATGCCAGTAACTATTTATGACCTGGGCGCGCTGAACACCAAATTCAGATGAAGTAGGACCTAAGATCCTAAAGCGACATATACGATTGGAGAACATTTATAGGATATTAATTTATTAAGACTGGAGCTCTTTTAGACAAGAGTGACGATAACAGCCTGTATGTCAAAGAGGTAATCAGTTTTGAACGTCTTCTCCTTAACATACTGATAATCAGGTGGATGCTAATATATTCTCTTGGTTTGTTTTTGTTTTCTGCTAAAAAACAATTGACGAAATTTTTCTTTTCACAACATATCTCAACGAATAAGAGAAAAAAACTGCTTAGTGAATACATTTTCCTGACTGTTGAATTTCCTACTACTGTATTTTCTCTTGTTTTCAGTGATGAACAAGTTTTCAGAAACTACCAAACGGGAACTGGATATTATCGCTGGTAAGTTTGGTCAAGATGGAAGGGATTGGGAGGGGGTGGAATCGCCACTGAGAAGATACATGCATGGTTGATGTACAGTTGACCTAACGGTCACAATAAATCTGATAGTACAGGTCATTCTGCCGTCTCGTTAGATCACGGGGGCTCATTAACATTATTGATTGGTCAATTAGGTTATTTGTGGTGGTGGGCCTGGGGGGGGGGGGAGGGATCGGAAAAGTGACGAATCTCTCCTTGCTTCCCCTTCAAATAAGCATAATTAACCAGCCAACAAAGATGACGAACCCCTTTGGTCAGCGAATTCTTGTGGCACACCCCCACACACACACATGGGTTCTGCAGATACACACTCTTGTGTTGAAAAAAAAGTACATATACATATGGTGTGCTAGAGTAACGCATTACTGTCACTGAGAGAATGCACCTTTTCTTTCAAATTCCTATCAGTTCAAAACTGTCCCTCGTATACAATTAGCGACTCACATTAGCAGTTAGACCATTTAGACTACCAGAGCATGGAATCACCGAAGCGTGAAATCAGCTGGTTAAGTAGGATATCGGGACCTCAGGATACGCTGTGTTTGCTGAAAAACACGACCTAATTGTTCCAGCAGCATAGGCATATTTCATACTATTGATAACTGGGTACATATGGTAAATATACAACGAGTGATCCTATACTATTCCAGGAAAACACATATCATTGCTGATAATTTCGGCAACTTCAAGACAAAAATAGTCCAGTTATGAATGATTAAAAACATTTCCCATACTGTGGGCATAGGACGGATAGTTCGAACCACACGCCGGAAGTCACGCATCAGTGCACCAGTCGGTGTTTTTAAGAGTTAAATTGGGAAGGGTGAATTAACAGTGTAATAGTTCAGTTCCTATACACGGAAAACGTGTGCTGAAGATACTTACTTTTATTTGATGCTGAACTCTACTTGTTTTCAGATTTGACTAATGTTGTCGGCCAACTGAAGGCCGAAATCGAGGGTTAAGAGATGATAACAGATTACGAAGTATATACAGGTATATATAATTCATATTTTACACACCACCATATTCACGTCGATTCCCTGATTGTATTAGAATGCAGCTTGAACCATCAGTCTACGCGAACCCAAGTCAAATAATCGCCTTCGTGTTCGTTGGTCTATTGTCTCACTCCGAGATGGCCGGCATATTGTGACGTAGAGTTCAGGTATTCCTGAACTCCGTGCAGCCCGATGAGGCCAGTCTAACGGGGATTTCCGGTTCAGTTTCCCATAAAGTTACCACACATATTCATATGAATAACCCAATAATTTACGTTCAATGACCAGTTTAAGATATCAACCTAATCAAAAGAACGCCGAATGTCTCTGCAAGCTCAGCGCGGATATAACAATAAATAAAGAAGTACAAGTAACTGCAAAAAAATAAAAATAATAAAAAAACACAAGCCTTGCAATAGTTCAAGTATCTACGTTGAAATAGGATATTGTAGTGACGAAATGGAGAAATTTCTGATGTAGACAAGGAATTTCCCGTTACTGGTCTAACAGGCCTTGAATCACACATTAAAGTTTTTGCCTACCTAATTTTCTATCCATATTTTCAACAATTTTTTTTTTCCCCTCCGGATCGTCACAATATTCAACAACTTGGACAATTTATGATCAGTTTTGAGTTGTGGTGCATAAAATCCAGATGGGAATAAAAGAGAACTGAAAATGTAATTTTTGGCGAAAATCGGGTTTCGAACCCAAAACCTTGCGTTTCTCTAATCTGCAGTCGGAGATTAACCATCGGCCAAACAGCTGTCACAACTTTCAGTTGGTGGAATCATGTGGCGAATGGCGGTGAACTTTACACCCTCATAGAACATTTCAAGCGTTTTGACATTTCATTATCAAACTCTACGAATTTGTATATTCTGAACTCGTTTTGGCTACACATGTCATAATAACACCAAATCTATTAAAAAGAAACAAATGCACATTTCCTAACACTCACTAGATGTTTTTAACTTGTATCTTCTGGATGAAAATTCAAAATAAGACAATGTGGTATTTTCTTCCTCGTGCTAGTAACTTTTCAAGTGAATACGAGAAATTGATATTTAAAACTTACGATGAAGGTTATGATGAATGAATAAACAGTTATTAAGGATGTCCGCTGGTGGTAAATCAAAATAATTAACTTTGTTGAATAATGTGTGTTGTTGCATTCATAATTGTGTAATATGAGAAAAAAAACAAAGAAAATGTATAGGTTGGTGTGCATTTCTTAGCTGGAGGCAATGTTAAGTGGACTGACCCATGATCAATTTGATAACCCAGAAATCCTAGGGAATAGCCTTAGTTTTGAAGCATATTCCTGAAAAATTTATATAAATAGAATTTAACTTTTTGTTATATTCTATCTGTTTGCAGATAATCACAATGTCTATCAAAATTTATCAAATTGGATGGATGTTGCTGTGCAAAATTCTCGGCGAGAAAGTTTTTAACTAGGGAAGGGAGATAACCCAATAGGAAAAACAGGCAAAATGGCCGCCAAAGCCAAAAAACCACCAGCTGACATCCTTAAGCAAATACGACCTTTTTTACCTCCTCGTTAGAGAGGTAGTTCGATCTAACCTGTTGAATAGTCAGCTAAAGGTGATATCGAATGTAACCAAGTATACCCTCTGGAGAAGTTTAGATTTTTTGTCACATTTCTGGTGAAATCCACGTTATTAAACTTACTTTTATTATAGAAACGTCTCTCTCCGAAATCTTGTTCGTTATGATAACAACTGCAGTGAACGTGTATTTACTGTTGTACCGTACTTATATTTGCAGATGTAAAAGACGATTGATGATAAAGCAGGATGAAGAAAATACCGGTACTGAATTGGGCACAAATTGTGTTTGAGACAAAGCACTTGACTGATGAGTGGACGCTTTATCCTTTATATCCTTGATGCCAATTAATGAAGCCGATGTTCTGAAAGGAAGATGACATTCTCATATGGAAATATGAGATACTTTTATTACTATATTTGACAATATCCAGAATGAAACAGAATTAAAATTATATTTTTAGCATTTTATGATAAATGAAAATTTACATTATTTGGTTTGTTCATGTTGTTGTTTCTTGCGATTTAATCTGAATGTTCTTCTCTGGTAAGAACTCGCCTTTACTCCTCTTCTTTAAGACCTTTGTGAACCCATTATCGTTGTAAAAAAAAAAAAAAATGTTGCTCAAAATGGCAAAGTCGAAGACATTATCCCCCATTTGAGACCTGATTACTAGAACAGATCTTACTCCGTTATCGTCAATGTTAATAAACATAATATATTCAACAATTTCCGAAAAGGAAGGATTGAAAGCCTTATTGAATTTGCAAGATTCATTGGCAAAAATTTAAAACACACGGTCAGCTAACTTGGTGTCTAAGCTCCTTGTAGAGGAATTAGATAACAAGTGCTCATATCAGAAAAGGAATTATTAAAATCAAACACAGCTATTCTGCACAACAACACAGTGGGTTAACAAAGATCTTAAGCTTGAGAATAGGACAGCCTTCATATATTGGACTGCAAGGTAGTATTCCAGTGTTTACAGAGGTGGGTGGCTGCATGGGAAAGAATTTAAAATGTACAGATAGGGCTGTGGTGGCTGATACCTGTCATCGCCTCATATTTACTAGGTTATGGTGCGATGGCACGATGGTGCGAAACGATGGTACAATGGCAGAATGGTACGATGCCGGATGATACGATGATTCGTAATTTTTTTTTTTACCCTATGAGTTTGCGTTTTAATTTGCCATATCATTCTGAGCGTATTGTTGGATCATGTCGAACCGGACGACAACATAACAATGGAAATGATTTTTGAGAGAGAAAGAATAAATTGGTCGTCAGCGGGATTCGAACCACGTCTACGGCTTATTGCGCCGATGCTCTACCGACTGAGCTAAGACCGTCCATAGGTATTACACCCGTGGATTGTCCCTGTGATGACAAACCTTCTCTCTCGGTGTTGCAATGTGGGCAACTGGTTTGATAATGAAGAAATTATATTTGGTATGGCGTATAGCCGCCAATGAGCATATATACATATGAAATGATTTTTGGGAGAGAACAAGGGAGTAGGAGACAAATACGATACAGAACTTTTAAAGCAGGGAGCCCTGAGACCGTCTGCCACTTGGACGACGTGCCAGGCTCTTTTTATTCCAAAAACTGGAAATGGCATGTCAGACAGGGTGTGGTCTTGAGCAATGTCGGTATACCCTCAAGACGTTCCTGAGTATACACAGTCAGAATAATGGTGTTGGGGCGTGGTAATCCGCAATAAATTGGCGACGAGAAATGAGTGTAGAGTTCAGGTCATCGCCAATTATTGGCGATGGAGCCTGGTCGTCACCAATAAATGGCGACGAGCAAAGAGTGTAGATTTCAGGTCATCGCCAATAAATGGCGTTGGCCATCACCAAAAAATGGTGATGATAGAATATGGTGATGGTTCTAACTCATAACCATTTATTGGTGATGGTTCTAACTCATCATCATTTATTGGTGATGGTTCTAACTCATCACCATTTATTGGTGATGGTTCTAACTCATCACCATTTATTGGTGATGGTTCTAACTCATCACCATTTATTGGTGATGGTTCTAACTCATCACCATTTATTGGTGATGGTTCTAACTCATCACCATTTATTGGTGATGGTTCTAACTCATAACCATTTATTGGTGATGGTTCTAACTCATCACCATTTATTGGTGATGGTTCTAACTCATCACCATTTATTGTTGATGCCATCGTCTTTTCTTGTGATAGCTATCGCCATTGCTTTTACCGTGTGCATCGGTGGATCCGTGAGTCCGTGAATATGTCATTCTGCCGTTCATAGAATCTGTTGTCCCAGCTTAACAAATAAAGAAGTCAATTTTGTTAAGAGACTGACATCACGTGCGAAGTCACAGCTGCACTATCACCGAAACTGTAAAGTCGTCTGCGCTTCCAATGTTATCTGAAAGAAGGAAAATAATATATAATATCTGAAATAGTCAATACTATGGTGTTCTTTTTGGGTCAAGCTCCATTTTTATCATTCACAAAAGAAGCTATGCCAAACAACATCCTCAGTAACAAGAGAAAGTGAAAACGCAAGAGAAAGTGGAAAGGCAAGTTCCAGTCGACAGTCATCTTGAATTTAACCACATCATTTCACATCGAGTCTGTCCATTTTAATTAGTCGTGATATTCAAAATCAACGAAAAAATATGGACAGTATGGGAAATGACCCTAGTTGGGCTCAGCATTTATTTATACATTTTAGAAGGCGCCTGAACAAATAAGCGACGGTATGGCTTCGTAGAATTATTATTTAAAGCCTTCATTACTTTATTTTAACAATTGGATTCGTCATGGACTCATTCAAGTTCCATTCTGCAAGCTGGCTAACTTTCATAGCCGCTTCACAGTGCATCGTGCATGGGATTGAAATTAACTTCGGCTCGAGAGTTTACACGAATCTAAAATAAATAGCAGCAGATCAAATTTGTCAAACTGGGAAATTTCAAGTGAGAAAAATAACCCAGGTTATAAGACAATAATGGTGAGAAAATCGTATTTCAGATGATTTATCATTGGTAATTGTGACACACACGAGCTTACTTTGAGATAACAAAATGTCTCAAGGTGTAGACAAAATTGCAAGCATTTTTAATCGGCTCATGATACTTACACTCTCAATTACATGTTTAGGGTTAGAACACTAAAAGCGAGGTTCTGTTTGGGCACACGTTCCGGCCTAATCGCGTTTAGGCTGTGAACACATGGAGTTTAGGTTATAAACGCATAGACGTTTAGGATTTAAACCGATGTGTTTAGATTTAAAAGACCTATGTGTTTATAACCTAAACGTCTATGCGTTTATAACCTAAACTCCATGTGTTCACAGCCTAAACGCGATTAGGCCGGAACGTGTGCTCAAACAGAACCTCGCTTTTAGTGTTCTAACGCTAAACATGTAATTGAGAGTGTATTGCTGAGGGTTAAGCAATAAGCTGAAAATGAACCCAAAATGAAAGTTCGACGTCCTGCTATGATTGATAGTTTCTGAGCTATAAAGAAAAGTGACCAGACTGAAGAAGCCATGATCTGTATGTTTATATGGATATAGCCTGACACAGCAAGACCATAGCCTGACACAGCATACCCAGCAACAACTACAATCCTCTCCTCTCCATTTTGCATTCTAACACTTCACATACATTGACCTTCATCATCAGGTTTTTGCTCAAAAAAGGTAGCTGTTACGGTTTTTACAACAGCATGAACTTTCAACATTAGCATATTACTTTTAGAATGACAAAGGATTTCGAATGTTCATTCCATCGTAATAGAGAATTTCTTCGACGGTATGCTGGTCTTGTCAATTACTGGGACTCTTACTCGAGCGCAGTCTTTCGATAGCAACCGTTGTCTTTTGTTGCCGAATGTTTATTCTCATGTAAGTCATGTTCATTTCCACTGCATTCGTTCACGAGTTGGTCAGATTATAAAACACTTCAATCACCCAGCACGACCATCTTCATTTTATCCAGCCAATTTCTACGTTCCCACTTCGAACCTGCCTTGATTTATCTGACTCCTTCAGTGTTCAAAATCCGAGGTGTAAATTTCACCTTCTAACGGCAGAAGAACCAATCAGAACGTACACATCGATTGCGAGTGAAGGTCAGTGAAGTCACGTAGAGTGACATCATCCTATATTAGCGGCGTCTTTCCTCCTAATAAGGTGCCCACAATTTAGGTCAGCCAATCAATAACGCTCTTGTGCGACCCTTTTCGAATTTCAAATGCTTTCGAGGTCAGTGACGTCTCGTGTCTATTTATAAGTTATTTGAACATTGAAGGGGTCCAGATAAATCAAGGCAGGTTCGAAGTGGGAAAGTAAAAATTGGCTGGATAAAATGAAGATGAGCACGACAGACCAGGGCATGTACCGCGACGTCATATTTATCACAGCTGTCAATTCGAGGACTGAGTTTGTGACGATAGGATTGTTGTGTTTGGAACAGAAACAATAAAAAACATTGCTTACACAGAAGTGGATTCCCACTCTCCAATTTTCGATCCCAACTCTTCCGCGTATTTGTACTGGGCCTCGAAAGAAAAGCAAACATTTTCTTCAGAGGGAACTAAAAGCGTATTGTTTTCTTCAATGGTCTCCAATAGTTCAGTGTGATTAAATGACACTTGGACGGTTTAATCTGAAAACCTCTGACACGACGCTTACAGAAAGAAAATGTTGTACCATTGAATATAGATGAACAGTGAGATAAGGTATGTCCATTTTATTATACCTTTGCAGAAATATGGGCAACGATTTGGTGTAAGACTCACGAAATATAATTGACAAAGAATCTGCTGCAAGTTGTATTGTCAGTCTTTTGTCCAGGATATTATCTTTTCAATGGGAGGTCTTACTCCAAAGCCTTGCCGAAATATGTCACAAATATCGGACAAAGCTAGTTTCTAACCACGTTCGACCGGTTCGGTATGGAATGATGTATTCTTTCGAGAAATGTGACTGGGAGAATTGTAATCCAAATTACCTTACAGGGCGATCTGATTGGAGGGATGTGCATGTCGTTTTGTCGAATAATTGTGTTCGTCGAGAGATAAATGGAATTTTATGTCGTGTTATATGCATTACATGTCGGTGTATCATCGCCAACACATGTGCGTTACACCTATCAAGAATGTCAATTTCATCTTTGCGAAGCTCACTGGGCAGGTTTGTAAAGTCGAGTCATTGTGAAGGTGGAATCGAACCCGTAGTGCATTTGTCTGTCTATTGGGATGTCTTGGTGTAGTGTATGGTGCCCAAGACATTCATCCTTTCAACGGTAAAGGGGCAATTCTGGACAAAGTCTTTACTACCTTGAAATGAACATCCGACGATGTTTCTAAAAGTCAATGGCTATCTATAAAAGCCCACGCTCAACTAAGAACCATAATATGGCGACTATTGTTAGTAGTAGCGTTAACGGGAATTGAGCCGTATTTCACCCGGATGTAACTATGACGTCACAGAAAGTGACCTCTGCCAGATGTTTGGCCGCCATCTTGAATTTGGTAAAAAACTTGACCAATGTCGCAGCGGCTTATTATCTTGAACTCTGATACAAGGTCACGTGACCTTTGTATTCCTCCGCGGTGATGCGGTCTGGCAGCGGTTTTGGCGGTGATGCGGTCGCGGGAAAAAGCTTCCGCGGAGAAAAAGTAGTCCCTAGATAAAATGGTCCGATGGGGTCGAGTTAGGTATCAAAGTGAAGCCTATGTGAGGGGGCATCTAATGGGCTGGGTGTGGGGTTGAAATATCGGCATTCTGCGCATGCGCGGTGGCCCAAGGGTATGGAAATAGACGTTTTGGGATCTAGGGGAGCCCGTAATGGTCCAATGGAGTTGTATGAGGTATCAATGTGAACCATTCGTGAAGGGCCATCTGATGGGCTGGCTGTGGGGTTGAAATATCGGCATTCGGCGCATGCGCGGTGGCCAAAGTGTATGGAAATAGACGTTTTGGAGCTAGGGGAGCCACTAATGGTCCGATGGGGTCGTATGAGATATCAAAGTGAAGCATTCGTGAAGGGGCATCTGACTGGACTAGGGGCTCGGGCGTTGTCACCATTCTGCGCATGCGCAGACAGGGAATTGTGGGAAAAGGGTATGGAAATAGACGTTTTGGGATCTAGGGGAGCTCCTAATGGGCCGATGGAGTTGTATGAGGTATCCATGTGAAGCCTATGTGAGGGGGCATCTGACTGGACTAGTGGCTCGGGCGTTGTCACCATTCTGCGCATGCACATACAGGGAATTGTGGGAAAAGGGTATGGAAATAGACGTTTTGGGATCTAGGGCATCCCCTAATGGGCCGATGGAGTTGTATGAGGTATCAATGTGAAGCCTATGTAAAGGGGCATCTGACTGGACTAGTGGCTCGGGCGTTGTCACCATTTTGCGCATGCGCGGTGGCCAAAGGGTATGAAAATAGACGTTTTGGAGCTAGGGGAGTCCCTAATGGACCAATGGGGTCATATGAGGTATCAAAGTGAAGCATTCTGATGGGCTGGGAGTGGGGTTGAAATATCTGCATTCTGCGCATGCGCGGTGGCCAAAGGGTATGAAAATAGACGTTTTGGGATCAAGGGGAGCCCCTAATGGGCCGATCGAGTTGTATGAGGTATCAATGTGAAGCCTATGTGAAGGGGCATCCAGTCAATGGGGTGGGTGCATGTAAAATTTTTCCTGAAAACCCCCCCGAAAATCCCGGAAAATGCCTTTATGGGGTATGAGGGGTATATAGGTCGCCGGGCTTAACGGAGCTGGCCTATCAATAGAGTTATCTCCCCCTAGTTCCAGGGTGGGTGTATGTAAAATTTTTCCTGAAAAAATACGGAACACGGACTTTATCCTAAATTACGGAAAATGCCTATATGGGGTATGGGGGGTATAGGACCATCCTGGGAAACCTACTTCTCGACATTTGCGGTATAGGTTGTGGGGTCTCGTTTTCTTAGTCTCGTCATTTAGAACACGATAGGAAGTGTCCCGGAGCGAAACGGTGAAATTTTTGGAAAAGTACCATATAGCCCATATAGTCCCATACTAGGGGTATAGGACCGATGTTTGTCCCACTGGAAAACCTACTTCTATACATTTGCGGTAGGGTTGTTTGGATTTGTTTTCTTAGTCTCGTCATTTAGAACACGATAGGAAGTGTCCCGGAGCGAAACGGAGAAATTTTTGAAAAAAGTCACCGAGACCCATATAGACCTATATAGTCCCATACTGGGGGTATAGGACCGATGTTTGTCCCACTGGGAAACCTACTTCTATACATTTGCGGTAGGGTTGTTTGGATTTATTTTCTTAGTCTCGTCATTTAGAACATGATAGGAAGTGTCCCGGAGCGAAACGGTGAAATTTTTGAAAAAAGTCACCGAGACCCATATAGACCCATATAGGCCCATACTGGGGTATAGGACCAATGTTTGTCCCACTGCGAAACCTACTTCTAGACATTTGCGGTAGGGTTGTTTGGATTGATTTTCTTAGTCTCGTCATTTAGAACATGATAGGAAGTGTCCCGGAGCGAAACGGTGAAATTTTTGGAAAAAGTCACCGAGACCCATATAGGCCCATACTGGGGTATAGGACCAATGTTTGTCCCACTGGGAAACCTACTTCTAGACATTTGCGGCAGGGTTGTTTGGATTTATTTTCTTAGTCTCGTCATTTAGAACATGATAGGAAGGGTCCCGGCACGAAACGGTGAAATTGTTGAAAAAAGTCACCGAGGCCTGGGTAGGCCCATAGGCCTATACTGCATGGCTATGGGTGTATGGGTCCATACGGGGTGGACGTGTTGGGATCTAGGTGGGCCACTAATGGTCCGATGGGGTCGAGTGAGGTATCAATGTGAAGCTCTCATGCAGGAGGACTTGACTACACTAATGGTTCGTCCGTGTTCAATAGTCTGCGCATGCGCAGCCTGGCCGTAGTAGAGAAAGCAGGCATTTTTGGGGTATGTGGGTGTATGTTTGGGGTAGAGATGGGCTATTCACGGTTCGAATGGGTCGTGTGAGGTATCAAAGTGAAGCTTGTGTGGGGTAGAGTCAGAATGGCGTGTTTTTAAATGCAAGTCGCGTCAATCTGCGCATGCGCAGTCTGGCCGTAGTAAAGAAAGCAGGCATTTAGGAGGGTATGTGGGTGTGTGTTTGAGGTAGAAATGGACCGCTATGGGTCCGAATGTGTCGTGGAAGGTGTCAAAGTGAAGCTTGTGTGGGTTAGAGTCAGAATGGTGTGTCTTTAAGTGCAAGTCGCGTTAATCTGCGCATGCGCAGTTGGTTGTAGTAAGTAAAGGTAGGGACAGTACATGAAGGTATTTGGAGTCGAGATGGGCTATTCACGGTTCGAATGCGTCCTGCGAGGTGTCATTTTGTAGCTCTCGGGGTGTAGACCCCGATTTGGGGCTGTTCACAGCATCTGTGACGTCATTGGTGACGTCATCAGTACGAGTAGTAGCGAAAGGGAGCATTTTGGGGCAGTGAAGGATGTTACTTGGTGTAGATATGGACCATCCTCTGTGCGAATGCGTCGTGTGAGGTGTCATCTTGTAGCAATGCCCACCAACGCCATTCTTAATGCTTCAACGCCCTGGTGAAATAGCTCAGAAGCTCTGGTATTCCATGAAATTGTCACTAATTCTTCGAAATGCAGTGACGCCCGTCAACGCCCGTCGCTACACCTTAACACTCTAACATAACGCCATGATATAGACCGAAGAGAGAACAACAGCAGCAACAACAACAACAACAAGGATGACACATGAGATAACAACAACAGCAAGAAGTTTTTTCATATAGTTTATTCTCCCCAATGTTACATCATACCCACGCTGGGGGAGCCGCGTCGGGTATATTTACAAATCAAGAAGATTCTTATCCAATCAGAGGCCACTATTTGCATCTGTCATATTCGTTCCTGTCCGTTAGATGTATTCTCGACTAATCTTGTCCAATCAGAAGTCGCCATTTCAGAAAGTTCCATCTTCGGCCATGTTCTCTTTGAACCGTTTGTTCTAATCGTCATCGGGCAGGCCAGGATACCGTTGAGGAAACATATCCTCAGATAGTTGTTTGTGCATTCTGAGTATCTATCAGTGCATGGGTGAATACTTTCATCCGATGGGGGTGGTGGGTCAGTTTAACCACGAAGAATGTAACATTGGTGACCCTCTCCACTATCCACTTGGTGTTGGGACGCTGTTCATAGGCCCATTCCAAGGGATCCACAGTGTCCAGTTGGGCCAGCATCGTCTCTAGCGACGCCCGATTGGTAATGGTGAAAGGATGGTCGTACACTGGGTTGATGGCACTGGAATAGAAATAGCACAATTCACGCGTCATCTTATGGCATAAGATGTACCCAAATACTACATTTAATGTGAAGGACGTAGGTTGGTCATTGAAGATGGCTTCCACGTAGCTGCGTAGACGGGCGAGGTCGGTCAGTCGGAAATTGTACAAGTCCAATATAGGGCGATGACGGTAGAAGCAGTGTCGGATCATGGACCAATGGCGTCGATACATCTCACTCACTGGATGATCTTCGGGTAAGAGATCGCTGGGAACATCCACCGCATCTTCCAGAAAATGTTCGTTGTTGTCAGGCGTATGACTGGAAACAGTAATGCTAGGGACCGGCTGGATATCTAGGCTCTTCTGAGCTGTGGGTATAGACGGGCTCTCCGTGATCGCATCACCAGTGGCATTCTCCTCCCCGAGTTCATCTTCAGTGGATCTGTCCCTCCTGGGTGCCTCTTTAGTGGGAAGTTGTCCCTCATACCGTGGTGACGGACCATGAATCAAACGCTCATGCCGTTTTAACTGACTGGGTCGTTTGAAGAGTTGACCACATTCTTCGCATGGACGCTTGGGTGGCCCATGAATTGAACGTTCATGGCACTGTAAATGATCAGGGCGCTGAAACGACAGTGTAGGCCTACATATCGTACAGCTATACCGGGCGTTTCCATCGTGCTTGGTAGCCTCATGGCGGCGCAAGTCGTGCCGGCGAGTGAATGATTTCGAGCACGTAGTACAAGTGAACATCTTGGTGGTTGACAGAGTGTCTGATGAAACGGCCAGGCCGTTTCCTTTTTATAGCAAGCTAGCTGTTGATCTATTTTTAGCACAATCAGTTCAACTTGGACGTCAGCGACAAGAACTCGGATGTAGGCGCGGACGTCAGCGACAAGAACCCGGATGTAGGCGCGGACGTCTAACAGGTGCACGCTTCTGTGGTGCACCATGTGCCCTAGGATGTTCACGAATGTTCCACCATCCCGGCCTTCTATCAGGCCCAGGTCAGA
Organism: Hanleya hanleyi; assembly: GCA_036873755.1. NCBI lineage: Eukaryota > Metazoa > Mollusca > Polyplacophora > Lepidopleurida > Hanleyidae > Hanleya > Hanleya hanleyi. The sequence goes on along the minus strand of JAVTVY010011832.1, from coordinate 8,928 downwards.
AGCTCTCATGGCCTGCATGTGAATGGTCAGTCATATTATGCGTATGCATGTGTGCGTCAGTGTGTATGCATCTGTGTGTGCGTGTGTGTGTGTGTGTACGTGTGTATGTGTGTATGTATCTATGTGTATGTGTCTGTGTGTATACGTCTGTGTGCGTGTATGTGTGTGTGGGTGTGCTTGCGTGTGTACGCGTGTGTGTGTGTGGGCTTGCGTGTGTGTGTGTGTGTATGTACGCGTGTGCGTGTATGCGTGTATGTGTATGCGTCTGTGTGTATGTATCTGTGTGTATGTGGGTGTATGTGTGTGAGTGCGTGTGTGTATGCATGTGTGTGTATGCGTCTGTGTGTGCTTGAGAGTGTGTATGCGTGTGTGTATGCGTGTATGTGTATGCTTGTGTGTATGTACGCGTGTGCGTGTATGCGTGTATGTGTACGTGTGTGTGTGTGTGTGCGTGTGTGTATGCATGTGTGTGTATGCGTCTGTGTGTGCTTGCGAGAGTGTGTATGCGTGTGTGTATGCGTGCGTGTGTAAGTGTATGTTTGTGTGTGTACGCGAGTGCGTGTATGCGTCTGTGTGCGTACACGAATGTATCCTTATCAAGTACTTTAACGTGTAATCTATTCCCTATCAAGTACTTTTTGGAGACCTAATAGTGAAAAAATCTATTGAAATAATCGAACTCCAACTAAGAATGTCATTTTAAATTTGCAAATTGTCTATAAGAAACAATGTTTTTAAAGAAGTTTCTTCTATAAGAAACGATGTTTCTAAAAACACGCGCGGTGTGAAGGTTTCCACCGGTGGAAACCTTTGCGCGCCGGGTTCAAAGGTCAATTCCGGTCACGTGAACGGAAGCGGAAGTGACCTCACAGTTGGTCAAAGGTCAATAAGGCCAGTGTCCCGTTAAATCGAGCCTTATTGACCTTTGACCTCAGAAAATTTGCATATGACGTCACTTCCGGTTTGGATGAATGAGGCGTGACCTTTGGACATGTCCAGACTTGTTTGTGTTTGTCTGGGTTTTCCCCCACAATGGCGGCTAATGGCGGCTAATCTGCGGACCGCGTCGAAAGACTACCGTAGGGACCCCAAGTTCCCGAGGTATGGAAAAATCCGGTGCTTATCGATTGGCTGATTGTTCGACCGCTGATTGGTTCTTTTTCTCGACCGCTGATTGGTCCAAATGGAACTGCCCATCTTTCCCAGGTTAATCTAGAATCCTACCAAGCTCGTAATCACCGCCACATCACGCATACACACATACACGCATACACACACGCACACACGCAAACACGTACACACACACACGCACACACAGATGCATACACACTGACGCACACATGGATATGCACAATATGACTGACCATTCACATGCAGGCCATGAGAGCTTCTGACCTGGGCCTGATAGAAGGCCGGGATGGTGGAACATTCGTGAACATCCTAGGGTACATGGTGCACCACAGAAGCGTGCACCTGTTTGACGTCCGCGCCTACATCCGGGTTGTTGTCGCTGACGTCCGCGCCCACATCCGAGTTCTTGTCGCTGACGTCCAAGTTGAACTGATTGTGCTAAAAATAGATCAACAGCTAGCTTGCTATAAAAAGGAAACGGCCTGGCCGTTTCATCAGACACTCTGTCACCCACCAAGATGTTCACTTGTACTGCGTGCTCGAAATCATTCACTCGCCGGCACGACTTGCGCCGCCATGAGGCTACCAAGCACGATGGAACCGCCCGGTATAGCTGTACGATATGTAGGCCTACACTGTCGTTTCAGCGCCCTGATCATTTACAGCGCCATGAACGTTCAATTCATGGGCCACCCAAGCGTCCATGCGAAGAATGTGGTCAACTCTTCAAACGACCCAGTCAGTTAAAACGGCATGAGCGTTTGATTCATGGTCCGTCACCACGGTATGAGGGACAACTTCCCACTAAAGAGGCACCCAGGAGGGACAGATCCACTGAAGATGAACCCGGGGAGGAGAATGCCACTGGTGATGCGATCACGGAGAGCCCGTCTATACCCACAGCTCAGAAGAGCCTAGATATCCAGCCGGTCCCTAGCATTACTGTTTCCAGTCATACGCCTGACAACAACGAACATTTTCTGGAAGATGCGGTGGATGTTCCCAGCGATCTCTTACCCGAAGATCATCCAGTGAGTGAGATGTATCGACGCCATTGGTCCATGATCCGACACTGCTTCCACCGTCATCGCCCTATATTGGACTTGTACAATTTCCGACTGACCGATCTCGCCCGTCTACGCAGCTACGTGGAAGCCATCTTCAATGACCAACCTACGTCCTTCACATTAAATGTAGCATTTGGGTACATCTTATGCCATAAGATGACGCGTGAATTGTGCTATTTCTATTCCAGTGCCATCAACCCAGTGTACGACCATCCTTTCACCATTACCAATCGGGCGTCGCTAGAGACGATGCTGGCCCAACTGGACACTGTGGATCCCTTGAATGGGCCTATGAACAGCGTCCCAACACCAAGTGGATAGTGGAGAGGGTCACCAATGTTACGTTCTTCGTGGTTAAACTGACCCACCACCCCCATCGGATGAAAGTATTCACCCATGCACTGATAGATACTCAGAATGCACAAACAACTATCTGAGGATATGTTTCCTCAACGGTATCCTGGCCTGCCCGATGACGATTAGAACAAACGGTTCAAAGCGAACATGGCCGAAGATGGAACTTTCTGAAATGGCGACTTCTGATTGGACAAGAGTAGTCGAGAATACATCTAACGGACAGGAACGAATATGACAGATGCAAATGGTGGCCTCTGATTGGATAAGAATCTTCTTGAATTGTAAATATACCCGACGCGGCTCCCCCAGCGTGGGTATGATGTAACATTGGGGAGAATAAACTATATGAAAAAACTTCTTGTTGTTGTTGTTCTCTCATGTGTCATCCTTGTTGTTGTTGTTGCTGTTGTTGTTCTCTCTTCGGTCTATATCATGGCGTTATGCTAGAATATTAAGGTGTAGCGACGGGCGTTGACGGGCGTCACTGCATTTCGAAGAATTAGTGACAATTCCATGGAATATCAGAGCTTCTGAGCTATTTCACCAGGGCGTTGAAGCATTAAGAATGGCGTTGGTGGGCGTTGCTACAAGATGACACCTCACACGACGCATTCGCACAGCGGATGGTCCATGTCTACACTAAGTAACATCCTTCACTGCTAAAAAATGCCCACTTTCGCTACTACTCGTACTGATGACGTCACCAATGACGTCACAGATGCTGTGGATATCCCTCAAATTGGGGTCTACACCCCGAGAGCTACAACATGACACCTCCCATGACGCATTCGGACCAAGGATGGTCCATCTCTACACCAAATACCTTCCTTTCACTGCCCCAAAATACCCACTTTACTTTCTACTCGTACTGATGACGTCACCGATGACGTCACAGGTGACGTGAACAACCCTCAAATCGGGGTCTACACCCCGAGAGCTACAAGATGACACCTTCCAGGATGCATTCGAACCGTGAATAGCCCATCTCGACCCCAAATACCTTCATGTACTGCCCCTACCTTTACTTACTACAACCAACTGCGCATGCGCAGATTAACGCGACTTGCCCTTAAAACACACACCATTCTGACTCTAACCCACACAAGCTTCACTTTGACACCTTCCACGACACATTCGGACCCATAGCGGTCCATTTCTACCTCAAACACACACCTGCATACCCTCCAAAATGCCTGCTTCTTTACTACGGCCAGACTGCGCATGCGCAGATTGACGCGACTTGCATTTAAAAACACGCCATTCTGACTACCCCACACAAGCTTCACATTGATACCTCACACGACCCATTCGAACCGTGAATAGCCCATCTCTACCCCAAACACACACCCACATACCCCAAAAATGCCTGCTTTCTCTACTACGGCCAGGCTGCGCATGCGCAGACTGTTGAACACGGACGAACCATTAGTGTAGTCAAGTCCTCCTGCATGAGAGCTTCACATTGATACCTCACTCGACCCCATCGGACCATTAGTGGCCCACCTAGATCCCAACACGTCCACCCCGTATGGACCCATACACCCATAGCCATGCAGTATAGGCCTATGAGCCTACCCAGCCCTCGGTGACTTTTTTCAAAAATTTCACCGTTTCGTGCCGGGACCCTTCCTATCATGTTCTAAATGACGAGACTAAGAAATTAAATCCAAACAACCCTACCGCAAATGTCTAGAAGTAGGTTTCCCAGTGGGACAAACATTGGTCCTATACCCCAGTATGGGCCTATATGGGTCTATATGGGTCTCGGTGACTTTTTTCAAAAATTTCACCGATTCGCTCCGCGACACTTCCTATCATGTTCTAAATGACGAGACTAAGAAAACAAATCCAAACAACCTACCGCAAATGTCTAGAAGTAGGTTTCCCAGTGGGACAAACATCGGTCCTATACCCCAGTATGGGCCTATATGGGTCTATATGGGTCTCGGTGACTTTTTTCAAAAATTTCACCGTTTCGCTCCGGGACACTTCCTATCATGTTCTAAATGACGAGACTAAGAAAATAAATCCAAACAACCCTACCGCAAATGTATAGAAGTAGGTTTCCCAGTGGGACAAACATCGGTCCTATACCCCCAGTATGGGACTATATAGGTCTATAGAACTTTAGAACTTTAGAACTTTTTTATTGACACATCAACGCAGTCAGCAGACTGGTAATATAGTCATACAAATAAGAAGAACAAGTTGCCAAACATGACAAGATGAATACAAGAGGAATAAAAGCAATATTCACATGACGCAAAGCTGACATAATTCAATAACCTTAGGCCCTATCAATCTGACACATGTATATATACTATTAGCTTGATATGATCCAGATATTTCACACTGCATGAATGACTTTATTGATCTCGCAGCTTTTCGCAAGCAAGCAAGAATTTGGCAGTTTTAATAAGCGTATCTGTGCAGCGGTTTCCCAGAATAAATTTAAGCTTCGCTGTGTTACTTAGAGAATGGAAGTTGGTACCCAGATTAGAAATTGATTCGAAAAAGTTTTTTCTCAGTGTAATATATTTAGGACAGGTCAGAATAAAATGATGTTCACTCTCAATGACATTACTTGGACACTGTTTACAAAGTCGGTCACTCCTATTTAACTGTTGGTATCGACCGCGTTCAATTTCCAACCTGTGTGCACTTATTCTGTATTTGCAAATAACACTTCTATATTGTCTATTAGCTAAGACGTCGGGATAAATTGGTCTACAAAACAGGCTAGACATTGAAGATAAGACAGTAAGCTTGTCAGATGACTGAATATATGAAATAGTTTCCTGCATTTCAATGTCCTTAAGACGCTGCACAATGCAACCAATCTCGACGTTCGTTGTAGGAAATTGCTCATTGAACACATATTTGAATCCACAGGTATCGAGGAGATTAGAAATATACTTAGTCCAGGAACTACAATCGATTGTGTCTAGGTACACGTCAGATACCAGAGAGCCCGGACTTTCCAGTATGTGCGCCCAGAACCGCACCATGCGTTTCAAAATATCAAATTTAAGAGGAAGTCGGCCAAGTTCGGATCTACATGCTGTGTTCGTACTTTTGGAATGTACTCCAAGCAATTCTTTGATGAATTTTAGATGTACATGCTCGAAGCCATCTGAATCTCTAAAAGTGTCTTTGACACCCCAAACTTCACTGCCATATAAAAGTATTGGTTTTATTAATGTGTCGAACAACTTTTCGGATAGTTTACAACCTGTATTGTTGTCTAATAATTGCTTCATTTTGAAGTATGCTTTCAACCCTTTGTTACGTAGGTTCTCTATAGCCAGTGAAAAGTTACCATTGCTTTTAAGAATTATGCCTAAATAGGTATATTGCTTGACAATCGACAGGGAATTGTCATGTATTTGGAATGAAATATTACGCGGCAGCTTGTTGGCGTTGAAAAGCATGACCTGCGATTTATTGATATTAACTCTCAGTCGCCATTTATTGCAATATCTCTCAAGAATATCTAGTTTACTTTGCAAACCTGCAGCAGTGGAGGACAGTATGACAATGTCGTCAGCATAACAAAGAATATTAACAGTGGATTTGCCGATGCATACTTCACCGCACTGATCATTTTGTATTTCACTAATAAGGTCGTTAATAAAGATATTAAAAAGTAGGGGACTGAGTACATCTCCCTGTTTAACACCCACAGTGGATGGAAAGAAGGGAGAAAGGCCATGTGGGAATTTCATTGCAGAATATGTGTCGGAGTACATGCTTTTGAGAACTGCATATAGTTTGCCACTAATACCCAAATTCAAAAGTTTGTATAGAAGACCCTCTCTCCATACCGAGTCAAAAGCTTTATGTAGATCGATAAAAGAGCAGAATAATTTCCGCTTATGTTGTTTTTCATGATCTATAATATTACGAAGTGTGAGAATATGGTCCATTGTACGGCTATTATCAGTAAATCCAATTTGGTTTTTGTGAATGACATCATGCTCAGTACAGAATACATTTAACCTACCCAAGATAATTTTGTTAAAAAGTTTAGCCAAAGCGCTTGTCAGTGTGATACCTCGATAATTAGACGGATCATTTCTGTTACCTTTTTTATAGAGTGGGATGATCAAGCCCATATTCCACGCCGAGGGGAAAACACCCGTGGTGAAAATCACATTGAATAGCTTATGAAGAGATGGGGCAAGAGCAGAAATTCCGCATTTAAGCATTTCATTAAGGAGACTATCACTGCCCCCAATTTTACCAGTTTTTAATGTTTTTACTGCTTCTGTAATTTCGTTAAGTGTAATAGGGCTATCGAATACAGTGCGATCTTGTGAAGCATTAGATTCCAAACTGATCTTTTCAGACATTATCCGGTCATGAAGTTCAGAAACATTCTCACAATTATTAGTCGATAACTTTTTGAAATGATCAGTAAAAACAGAATGGTCAAGACTATCAGCTACAGATGCATTTTCCTTTTTCAAGTTTTGTAAAAGAGCCCAGAATTGTTTGGGATCACCATCAGTGATTGATTCCAACTGACGAAGCGAATTCGCCTTGTACTGCTTACTTGTATAGGATAGAAAGCGTCGATACTGTGAACGAAAAGAGTAAAATTTGTGTCGTATCTCCGCGGAAGCTTTTTCCCGCGACCGCATCACCGCCAAAACCGCTGCCAGACCGCATCACCGCGGAGGAATACAAAGGTCACGTGACCTTGTATCAGAGTTCAAGATAATAAGCCGCTGCGACATTGGTCAAGTTTTTTACCAAATTCAAGATGGCGGCCAAACATCTGGCAGAGGTCACTTTCTGTGACGTCATAGTTACATCCGGGTGAAATACGGCTCAATTCCCGTTAACGCTACTACTATTGTTGTTCCATATAGAAACGGTAGACCAATAAATCGGGATATGATCTTTCAACACCAAAATCACAGGTCATATAATAATTTTCCCTCGTTTACTAACAAATTAGTTTAGCGACCTACAATTGAAATTAATATTATTTTTCATCTCGAGTATCGAAACATTATATACTACACTGTGAAATTGAGTTGTATTTACTAAATATCATGGAATTAGTACAACTTTCCAAATAATATATAGAAAATAAACTCCTTCCAGTTGATAAAATATATTATATATGCCCTTGTTATATTTAATACGAAATGAGCTATCCTCCTTATTACATGGAATCCCATCTATTTAGCACATTTTCAAGGGAAGGATGAGCCGAATTTCAGTGCATATAACCAGACATTGAAATTAATTGATTTTAGAAACTAATAGAGTTATCAAGATCCTAGTCAAGAAGTGATGATCGAACTGTTGTTCGTTGCAATTTTTGACAGACAAAACCAATACCAGATAAGGAAATGGAGCGCCCGTCAGGATCGTTATATAACACCACACCTAATGTAGTCCCAATACGATAAACAGAGTCTGCCTCCCTATTTCGTGTAACAAGCAGACTCCCACGCCCATAAATGGAAGTATTCAATTGCATGCTTTTGTGTTTTGCCGCCCTTTATCTCGCGTGACAAAGGTACTTTTCAGGGTTAGCTATCAATGCGAACGTTCCGAAATATGCCTTTCGCCAAGAACCGTAGTAATGGACAAGACCAGCATACTGCCGAACAAATTCTCTATCGCGATGGAATGAACATCCGAAATCCTTTGTCATTCTAAAAGTAATATGCTAATGTTGAAAGTTCACGCTGTTGTAAAAACCGTAATAAAAGGAGGAGGTTAAAAAAGGTCTTTTTTTTGCACAAGAAAGCCAAGAATATATCTAACTTACGTGGCATAGGTAATCATGGACATATGTATCTGCATCGGATGGCGACAAAAAATCAAACTGTCGTTTATCTAAGTTGCATAATAATAGACGAAATGTGTTGTTCTCTATGATGACCGAGAAGGGACATCGCTGTATTGTGTTATGAATCACGCGAAGGCAGGATGCGAAGTCAGGATGCGAAGGACGAAGGCAGGATGCGAAGCGCGAAGTCCGGATGCGAAATCAAAACATGAAGCGCGAAGACAGGATGCGAAGTCGCGAAGGCAGGATGCGAAGTGGCGAAGCCAGGATGCGAAGCGCGAAGACAGGATGCGAAATCAAAACAAAGCATTGCAAAGACTGGAAGCGAAGCGCGAAGTCAGGATGCGAAGGCAGGATGCGAAGCGCGAAGTCAGGATGCGAAGTCGCGAAGGCAGGATGCGAAGTGGCGAAGCCAGGATGCGAAGCGCGAAGTCAGGATGCGAAGCGCGAAGTCAGGATGCGAAGTCGCGAAGGCAGGATGCGAAGTCGCGAAGTTAGGTGCCGTGAGTTCGCGCTTCATGTTTTGATTTCGCATCCTGACTTCGCGACTTCGCATCCTGACTT
>JAVTVY010011831.1:0-50547 GCA_036873755.1 Hanleya hanleyi | reverse complement strand
ACACCAAACAATCAACCACATTCACCAGATCAAAATCTGATTAAATATGGTACAAGTTTGTTAACACCCCACTACCAAAATATTGACTGTTTATTTAAACTCAAAATTTATTACTCCCAAAATACTGAGTGTATTTCAGCAACACTCACCCTTTTTACAGTGTAAGTCACCATCGAGTACACCATCAAGATTTACAGTGTATAATGACCACCACAGACATGACAGAATATGAGGTCAATTCAATTTGTACAGTGTAACTCACCAAATCAGAATGAACACCAGCAATTTATGTATTCACTATGAAAACTAACAGGTAGCATTGAGCTACATGTAACACCTCACGAAAAGCCACGCTTTGAGGATAAATTTTGACCAAGTCCAAAATAAACTAGTTACCGTACCAATAAATTAGCAAATCTATTGAAACATTAATTTGAATGTTCTATGCCATGGCTAGCAAGAATTTCAATCAAATGAGAGAGAATCCCCCACATTCAACATAAGCACCAGCCAATTCTTCGTGCAATAGCTACCAGGCCAGGCCAGGTGAACTTGACGATGAAATTGGGCGAATTCCAAAAATTACTAAATTGAACTCTAGCCTTAGGCCATAGATTTTCAGTCAATGTCCCAATCAAATTAAAAAAAAACCCCGACCACCGGAAAAGTCAACGTAGTTTGACTGATAATACAAAGTCAAACTAAATATTGCTATACATTTTAAGTCGACCACACCAGTGAAAAATGGTCAACAGAAATTGACAGTGCTATAGACTCCCACGAGCAAGTCTCGATACGACAACCGTGCAAAACTATACCAGTGGCACATCAAGAATATAAACCACAATTTGTTAACAACATGACTGATGAATCCACGTACATCACAAGGTCATGCAGTACATAACCTTGTATCCCAAACTCACCGAACCACTGAACCGAAACGAAATGACTAATCTGACCGCGTTCAGTCACTAAAACTTCATCCCATGCTCAAAATCTTCTCCAAAAACCCCAACATTACCAACCCAACCAAGCACATACAAAATATAATTATCATGGAACAGGACTATGAACAAAACACAAAAATACACATATGGACACACAAACAGTACCGGTACACATACATGACAACACAACATATAAACCATTCAAATATTGCACCTGTCAAAACCTTTATCCCAACTTCTAATCCTAATTTTCCCCACCAAATATAGCTCCGGTGTAGCCTTGTTCCATACTACGTGAGAACAACGCTACGGCTGCAAGCCAGTCACCAGATCGAGTTGTTGGGAAATTGCCGTACGGGCAATATTTGCCGAACCAATTGACCATAACCAATTAAATAATTCGATTCTATGTCCACTTACCTTTCATAAAAATCCTTGTTTATGAGTGACCGTCCGTTTTTAGCTTGGCAAGAGATCGAAACTCGGACGAGGGGGGGTAAAACTGTCCACATCGCCGCCATCTTTACATCGATAAGTTTTACATGGACAGTATAACCCCCTCGTCCGAGTTTCGATCTCTTGCCAAGCTAAAAACGGATGGTCACTCATAAACAAGGATTTTTATGAAAGGTAAGTGGACATAGAATCGAATTATTTGATTGGTTATGGTCAATTGGTCTGGCAAATATTGCCCGTACGGCAATTTCCCAACAACTCGATCTGGTGACTGGCTTGCAGCCGTAGCGTTGTTCTCACGTATATGGGGTCGGCGTATTCGACTGATGGATCGGAATTCGACTGATGAAAACGAAAACTCTGTAGGTTATTTATTGATAGCTCGCTTAATACTGGTTCGATTCTGACAATCTAAACTTTCCGAAAATTTCAGTTGCCCACTATCTCAAAAATTAAAAAACTTTTGTCATCAAACTATATATATTTGAAAAGAGAATCTCTTCAGCTACTCCGGAAAGTTTAGATTGTCAGAATCGAACCCGTAGCAAACTATCAATACAGGGCCCGTTTTCATCCGTCAAATTTCTCAAATCAATCCCCGTATATGGAACAAGGCTACACCGGAGCTACACCAAATACTATCTCTGAAAAATCAATACATCAAAGTTTACAAAATCATACTAAACTCTAGCTGAATCTAAGGTGCAATATTGAAGGCAACCAGCAGGCAAGTCTGCCCGCTACACTGGCCATCTAACCAACCTAAACAATTACAATCCTATTCCTTTTTATTCCCGAACGTTACCCTTCAAGTTACTGTCGTTGCTGTTGTTGTTCCAAATAACCACAACAACGTGTCAGTCAACTCCCAAAATTTTCAAAAGGAACGCGAACTCAAACCAAATTGTAAACTGGGGTAGTTCAAAATAACCCCGCTTCACTCGCGATAAATTATATCAAGACAAATATGGCAAAGAAAGCCGATCTGACGAAAGAGAAGACTATCAAGGGTCCAATTTTCGTCACAACACACACAGACTGTTTTTGGCTCAAGCCTCAATTCACGGAACAATCATTGTCAAACCACTCCATATATTGCACAGAGCTTCAGAACTATTGCTGTATAATCTCTAGTTCACAACCAATGAAAGCCAAATCAATTTCATTTGGAAAATCCGCCATCGCGAAAAAACGTGACCATGGCGACGAGAGAAAAAAAAATATTTCAGAACTTCGCTGGAAGCTCAAAATTCCAAAAAACCCCTTTCATAAAGTAACACACTTCCAGTTGATATCGACCCAATCGTAACTGAAAGCCAACAAGTTTGTCAGGACTCGGAAATGAAGATTTTCACACCCCAATTTTCAAAAATCCAAAGATGGCCGCCGGACTTGGCACTGCACTCAGTTCACTATCGAGCGAAAAATTGTCGAAAAATAATCACAATTCTACGCTTGATATTTTAACTTCTGACGCCAATTGTAGTAACTTCAGCTACCTAGATATCAGCCAGTATAGGAGACAGGCCTACCTGCAGGTTAAAACTGTGAGAGAAGTCGTCAGTAGGTCTTGTCAGTCCCCAGGTAGTTTCTTCTCTGCCTTCTTGACAAAGCCCGCGAGTTACTCTGATTGGCTAGAGGGCAATCAGCGCCCTCTACCAACCAAGGGGAGAGAGAAGAGACAACTCTTGTGATAATAAAGCACTTGTCTCCCCTGCATTACTGACCTAATGTTCGTTAATAGTCTGTTATCTATTACTGACAAGTGAGAAAACCTATTCTCACTACAATGTATTCAATTTGAACAAAGACTTCAGGAACACCAAGTAGTCAAGTGACAAATATACAGATTATGAAAAATTTTGCAATTAGAAATGGCCTCTAAGGTTTCCGTCCAATCAGAGAAACCGGTATTCATTCATTACATAAGTGTCTTGATGCATCGATGATGTATACCAAATTTTACATCGAGCATTTGAAAGTTATCAGAGATAGAGATCATTACTGATTTCGCATAAATTAAAGATGGCCGCCCATCCTTCCCACCACTCAGAGGAACTGATGTGGTTATTCATTGCAAGTCTCTTGATATATGGATGCTGTATACCAAGTTTCATATAGAACACTGAAATGGTATCAAAGATATACATCATTAAAGATTTTGCATAAATTAAAGATGGCCACCAAGGTTTCCGCCCGATCAGAAAGACCAGAACTGTCATTTATTGTAAGTCTATTGATGCATCGATGATGTATACCAAATTTTACATAGAGTACTTGAACGGTATCAGAGATAGAGATCATTAATGATTTCGCATAAATTAAAGATGGCGGCCCATCCTTCCCGCAACTCAGAGGAACTGATGTGGTTATACATTGCAGGTCTCTTGATACATCGATGCTGTATACCAAGTTTCATATAAAACACTTGAATGGTATCAGAGATATATATCATTAAAGATTTTGCATAAATTAAAAATGGTCGCCGAGGTTTCCACCGAATCAGGGAAACTGGTTTGTCATTCCATTGAAGTTTCTTGATGCATCGACGATCTAGACCAAGTTTCACACTGAACAATGAAATGGTACCTGAGATACACAAGATAATGGTTTTGCATAAATTAAATATGGTTGCCAAAGTTTCCAACCAATCGGGTCCAGATTCAATAGGGTTCTGGGTCATGAGCATATGGATGTGCAGTGCAAGTTTGGTGTGCCTAGGGTAAGTCGTTCTAAAGACATCTTGGTAATGAGAAAGCTGTGATGGTTTCGCATAAATTAAAGATCGCCACCAAAGTTTCCAACCAATCAGGTCCAGATTTTGGTGTGCCTAGGGTAAGTCGTTCCAAAGATATCTTGGTAACGAGAAAGGTGTGAAGGAGAGACGGACGGACGTACATGACGACGACAATACCCTTCGGCCAAATTTTAGCCGAGTGGTAAAAATACAATGGATTCCCTTGATAATGTGATTTTCTGTTAGATAAAGTAATTTCATTGTTGAGCTCGTCAATATTAAAGCCATTCCGCTTTTCTCTTGATGAAATTTAAGTGCAACCACGTAGAGAAGAGACTACGTACATACATGTATACCTGTTAGCACGGACTCCACTTTCCAGTGAGAATTTCGTTGCAGCATTTTTCACATCATATTTATTGGAAATATCCTTAAAACTAATATTATCATGTGAAAAATGCTGTTTATTAAGTAATTTATGAAAACCCCAAAATATCCTTGAAAAGTCCTCGTCCTCAAATTGTATGGACCCTGATTGGCTGTGTGTCACCTATCATGCTTAAGCAGTGAAAGATCTCCATTTTAGCAGTAGATAAATAGAACAGAGGTTGTCATGGTGTCTGATTTCATGAAACCTCACCTGAAGCAATTTTCACAATGGAAACTTGAAGCACATTTGAAAACCTCCCTCGACTCAAGTTTTTGCTTTTCATGGAAGTTCACTTGGACATGAAATCACACTTGAATTCAAGTGTGGTCGGACCTCCCTTGAAAACTGCACTAGAAATAAAAACGTATGAAGGGAGACCGTTTCGAAAAAATAAGTTTTCTTCATGTGTCACATGCTTCATAATGCATGTATGAACATCCTTTATCATCTCATAGATTCTAAAATGGTAGGGAAATATTAATTGAACATCCGAAATTCTACCGATCGGCTCCTGCACATCAAGTATTTTGTGCATTCTGTGGGGTACTATTTATTACCAAACCAAACAAAAAAGTATTCCAATAAGGCCACTTCAGACATCACTTGGCCGAATGCGGCCAAAAACATTACATGAAACACAACTTGAGAATGTCTCGAAGTGCTCTTGGTCAAGGGCGAAAAGTGCCCTTGAAAAAGTGTGGTTTCATGAAATTGGCACCTGAACATGAATAGAAGAGCAAATATGGCATTTTTTTATTGCACAAAATATTTTGTCCCACAGGAAGTATTCCATGAGCGAGTGAAAAGTTATAAAAATTGGAAAGATGCTGAGGCAATGCTGACCAAGAAGCGGGAGACAAAGGCTAAACTAGAACTGGCCCATAAACAGGAGAAAATACCACAGGCTCAACAAGAGATCGTAGAGGTATGTATGAGTAAATCGGAGATTACATATTCTGAATATTATATTTGACTATTTTGAAAAACTTTTTATCTTATCATATTGGGGTCATTTTGGCCTAGTTGCATAACCCCTGAACTAAGGATCATGGGTAAATTTAAAATGGCAGCCATGTGGAAGTACCAATTGTTTTGGGGTTTTTTGCTTTTCTTGGGACAAAGTATAAAATATAAAAATTAACTGGAAAAGTTGTTCGTTTATTGCCTCGTGAGAAAATGATGTCACTGATGTAGTGTGGTAAGTTTTGACTCTCTAGTTGGAGGCATAACGGGTTGGTGGGAGTGGGGGCCTTCCAAATGACCTAGGCCAGATATGGTTAACAATGTTGGACATCATTCAGTGTGTGGCAAACGCAGCCACATGTAATATTCGAAGGAAGCCGGCCACCAGGGTTGTACACGTACATACATATCAGGATCAGCTGAGCAGAGATAGAATTCAAAGTAATTTAATCATGCAATCTTTGGAAGTGTAATTCCAGACCCACACAAAATTGGGGAGATCTAATTTATTGGGAAAGGAAGTTTTATGAGAAAATACAAAGCTGATGTTTCAAGAATGTATCTATATAGTCAAACTTAAATTTAAAGACCCATCTTAGAAAGGTTATTAAAAAATTTCTCTTAAATTTGGGAGTGATCCATGAATGAATCTTAGGTTGAACCGTTTCATATATAAACTGCAGTAACCCCAAAAATTATTTTTCATTCATTTTCAGTGGGAACATAAAGTAGAAAAAGGTCAGGAGGACTTCGAGAAAATATCGGAATCAATCAGGAAAGAAATGGCCAGATTTGAGAAACAGAGAGTTCTGGATTTTAAACATAGTGTTGTCAAGTATCTTGAAAAATTAATGGAAAACCAACAGCAGGTAAGTTTGTTCAATAGGCATCACATAACTGGAAAAAATGTATTTGGAGCCCCCAAGTCATCTGTATGGAGTGAGACTCGACTTGGACATCGACTGTGCCTGGTATTTGAAGCTCTATCAGAAATGCTTGCTCCCTTAATATCTGGCCAACACACAAGCTAATTGATAACATGTAGTCTACAATAGTTCACATGGCAGTAATGTTTTCAGTTACATGCCAAATGTGATAGGGAATTGCTGGAATTAGGCCTTCTCTTGTTGAAACTGGGGGCAGTATGTGTCCAGGGTCTCACAGTATGTGTACATGTAAGAAATCTGGAGTGTAACTGTTTCAAGCTGTGACAGTTCATTATCAGATTACCTCCCTTGTTGTAAAGACCCTCTGTTCTCTGATTACCTCCCTTGACACTACACATCATAGAATGTAATTTTGAACTGATGTTTCATTGCTCTTACGAAGTGTCATATTGCACACATAATTGCTGCGCATAATTGATATATCTGTGCCAGTTCTGAAACATTCTTTAGCCTTATGGTGTGCCCTGATAGCCTTCTTTAACAGAACTTTTCATGCCTGATCTTGAAGTAATTCCCAGCCCTTAGCCCAATTTGGGGTTTCGATTTTTTGAAAGACCTATATTGCTTATCCAGATACAGTCAGAATCAGTGTTATCATTAGGAAGGGGAGGGAATGGGAGGGGGGGGGCACGCTCTATCAGGAAAGCTGTAACTACCAGGATGTTGAACCACATGAACATCATCTGGGGACTCTTCAGTGAAGCATGTGAATGGAGCAAATGGGTTGGTATGTAAATGCAACATTATGTATCTATTTTTTCTCTATTTCAGTTGATCAAATACTGGGAGGCATTTTTACCAGAGGCCAAAGCAATAGCATGAGATAACCTGAAGAACTACTCGGCAAATATAAATAAACTATGAACAATGTAAAGATGTCTCTGTAACATCCCAATGAAGCTGATACAGTGATCCAGAAAATGAACAGAATGGGGACCATCTACAAATATCCTACCCACCATTGTGTGTATATTATATGTAGGCGACCCTGTTTAAATTATGAAACTTGAGCTAATTTCCACATACTGAACAACGTTGATCAATATCGTTGACAAAGAACTTTTCTGTTTCTATTTTCCTACCTAAGTTTCACCGTTCTGTGCATTTCCCTTTTTTTTTGCACCCGCAGTATAACTTCTCTAAGAATTCATTCACTTCTGATTGATTACTAATTAAATCATATTTACTAATTAACTTAAAACTGCCATCAAGTTATAACCAGTTAAAAATAGTTATATTATTTCATTGTAAAAGAAATCACCGGCATCAGGTTACCTGATTTTCAGGTATGGTTCCAATAAACTACCTTCCTTGCTCTACATGAAACATAATGGACCAGGCTGATGATGATAAGAACTCTTGCAATACACACGTGTCAGTCTGCCACAAATAGACTCGCTGATGTTACATGATTGAATGATTACATTATTAGAGGAATTACTCTGCTAACAGTGATTGAATTATTGGAGTCTGAGGTACTACTGTAGAGAGTGTACCACTTTATGTCACTAGATGACCTTGTGACCAAAGTATGCATGATGATGTCACTTACAGACTGCGGAGCAAGAGCTGCCAACCATGCTTTGTAATCATGTAAATTGATCAGTTTTGCAGGCATGTGAACTCTTGGTAACTCATGTTTTACTGGGTGTAATACTCAGAGAAGGAAAGACAGGGCTCTGTTTATTGAATCTAATAAAACAAATATGCCACAGACAGAGATATTTTTGGATTTGAAGAAGGGCACATGCAGGTTGTAATATTGAGGGGCCCGATGTGTCAGCACTTCCAGAATAACCTGGGAGGCATTGGCGGTTTTCTTTGGTTCACAATAATATTGTAAATAATTGTGAAAACGTTTACTGTTTCCATTTGTTTTTCTATGCTGTCACTTGTGTTCGCCCCACAGGATGTCTTTTTGTTTTTTTTTGTCAATGACATCAAAAGTTATCTCCCCTTAAATCATGCACCATGCGATGTAAAGTGGTACATTACGTTTATGTGCAATCTACTCTGTGACTTTCTGTATACAGCATATGTATATGAGTAACTGTTTAATACTGGAAATAAGTATTCTCTATGTATATTATATAATGATGTGAGGAACATTTGTCAACACAGGAATATTTTATATAGTATGTATATGTACTGTCCAAGTGGGTGATAAAATATATAATCTTATAGTGCTTAAAGCCTTGTGAAGAAGTATATTTGTACCAGCTGTCACTTGTATCATATTCTGAAAATTAGTATTAATATCAGGAAATTTAAACTTTTGTTTGATCAAGTTTTGATCAACCTGGGGTTGGTATGAGACTGTTATCTGAATTTCCATGACCCGTGTTAAAAGTACACGCTCCGATCATATGTGTACACATCATTATCACACACAGAAAAGTGACCCGAAAACTCAGCTGCAGGGTTCGAATTATTAAAAAATTCTCCCCATCCCTAATGACAGTTAAATTAATGTTCTACCTGTCCCTTCAATGTATCATCCTGAGCAATGTGATTCACTATTTACATCAAGGTGAATGGAATGGAATAGACTTGATGCACAACAAAAAAATTATATATGATAAATATTTCACCTGTCACAAGAGACAGGTAGTTTTGTTTTCAACCTGTCACCTTTCTGGGACAAGTGGTCGCCCTGTTATTTCAACCCCTGCAGCTCAGTGATTGATCACTGTAACCTCCCGCTGCTAACAGGAGATGGATATAACCTCCCGCTGCTTAAAGGAAATGGATGAAACTCCCGCTGCTATTAGGAGATGCAAGTCACCAGTGTTGTATTAAACTTGTAGAATCTATGTAGGAATAATTATTACAAGCAGTTACCATGTAATATATTGTCAATCAAAGCCCCTACACAACGATAAACATGTTGATTGTTTTATTTTTCATGCAAATTGGATGAAAATATAAATATTGGCATATCATACACACAGCCCATCTCCAGTCATCTGATAATTTCTCGAGCTAAATTTAATGTTATATGATGATGTTCAGAAATGGTGAATAAATCATTTGTGTATACATCAATACGTTGTGTTGTTGGTTATGCTGGTCCGATGAGATATTCAAATATAACATAAATCAACAAGGACGAGCGCAAAAGCGATATATACAAAAGGAGAGTGTCAATAGAATTTGAATTCATTAGGATTGTTGGGGTAGGGGGTGATGAAAATGTTGGAAAGGGCTGCTTCAGAGTGCTTCCTTAGATATAGGTGCTTTTGCTGTGAAAGTGTCATTATGAAAAGAATTAAATACTAAGAAACGTCTTCAAAAGATGATGGATGACGAAGTTTTCATGGGGAGTGTGCAAAATGCTTATCCTGCAAAGAAAGTATTCTTTGAAGTATGTAATTGGACATGAATATTGTTGTCAGAGCAGATTTTGCAGGTGTATAAACATTTTTGCTAATCTGAAAAGTATGTTCCATTGATGGAGTAATTGGCCCAAATAAACCAAACAATTCAGCCTGTTATGTCCAGCCTGGGCCCAGACTCGTCCAGGTTACTGGAGCTTGTATGCATAGTGACCCTAATACAGACTGTTCTGACCGGAGATTGCCTTGAACGACATTTTTAAAAATTTGGGATATAGTTCGGGTGTTCTCGAAAAATGTACGAGGAGATATCACTCTTCAACGCGACTTGACATGTTAGCTAATGGATCAATGGCCGACCTCTTGCCCATTTCCCACTATTGGAAACCCTGTAAATTCGCATTGCTTACTCTTATATGACCGATATGCCGAAGACTTGCCATGTTCCCTCTGGGAAAGACCTTTCTGAGCCTTTCAACCAAAGAAATATTCTCCTCCATATGAACTGACTACATGTTGACTACTACATCTAACGTTTCTGGTTGGTCAGCTTGAATAAACACCAGACTACACTAGGGAGATAGGGTCCTATTTGTGCGTCGACAGTCTGGTGGTGAAGGGGATGATGCCACCTAGAACAGGAAACTTGTAATGGACTACAGCCTTCGAAGCATTCGGCATGGTCACATATTATAATGTGGGATACAGTGACTCGCTCTGCACTTGTAGGAATCCATATTGACAACCATGTTTGAACTTCTTCAAACACAGTATCACTCTGAAGCTTTGAGCAGTGGATGTCAGTTGTAGTACTTTGTTACCATGGATATCGGCTCGAGATGGAAAACCAGGAGAAACACCTCATATTAGATGAGATATTTCGGGGGCAGAATAAAGGAAATATTCACTTCATTTGGATATATAGTTTTCTTCTGATAAGGGAGAAATACAACATATCAGAAACACAAAGAAAATCAAGCCTGGATAGGAAGAGGATATGGAATTACCACCCACGGAGGCCCTGAAAATGCTGATCTATGAACAAATTCAAAATGGCGGCCACGAGGTATCCTTAGAAACTCCTGTTTTCTGTCTATTCTGTCAAATTTATTGGTCGTAATTTTCTTGCCTAAACTGACATAAAAGCAATCTATATATCTTACCCTCCCCTAACTATCTACCCTTCCCTAACTATCTACCCTGAGACAGACTCCAAATCGCACAGACCTGGTAGGCTTCAGCAATAGAAATATAACAATCTGCCATCTGTGGTTGGCTCTCGCTCCAGAAATTAAACCAGTTGAGGATGATTCCACTCCCTTTGATAAAAAAAAAAAGTCTATTTCAGAAGAAAGGGCTATATATCCAGCGTGACAGACGGAAACATGATGAGATACTATACCTCCCGAGTTGAATTAGTATCATATAATACCCCGCGTTGGGTTGGAGTATATATACTTATACAGAACGTACTTACCAGAGAAGGCACGTGGAATACTATGCAATGTTTTGAAGCAATTGTATGCACGCTTAAATAAAAAAAAGCTATATAAAAGCCATTAAAGAGTCCACTGTCATTTTAAAAATGCGCAACTGTGATGCGAGGGGTCTTATTTCAAAACTCATAGTTATCAGGTACAACGGGAATATAGCAGATGCATACTGTGGGACAACGGATAGCAGCAGGCAAACGACCACGTTTGAAAAAGCAGAACATGGGTGCAATATTGACAAGACCCGCATTGTTGGGTTCGTCCGGCGAAATTAAGTCATATTGATTCACCAAGTTCCCTTATTAGATTAAATCCAAGGATGATAAGTGGACTGCACACAAGTCGAGGTCTGTTCACAGTCACATATCGAGTTCTTAATTGTTGTCTCGTCAACTGTGAAATCACCTCTCCGTGAAATAAATATGAATGGAAAATCCATAGGTTAGGATACATATTTGCATTCTGGCGAAGATTCATCTAGTGTTTAAAACTAAAGCCGGTGTCACTGCCCACGGGGGGGAAGAAATATTTCCATTATTTCTATTTCTTTCTCCATGCTCTACCAAAGTTCTTGATTGTCTGATGATTTTGTGATCGATCGACTTCCAGACCATCCTTAGCAGCGAAGTTAGAACCTTTGAGTTGTGGGATTAATCGAGTGGAAAAGATGTGTTATTTATTTCATTTTCTCCAGTGTCGGAGCTTTTGTTAGTGAACGTATTCAAATTACTGAGACGTTTACTTTGATAAACTGCATTGTATGCTTCATTTATCGTCAGATGCCTACGCAGCCTGCAGCCATATACACCGCCAAAAATCCATTTGGTTATTTTCGAAAACGCCTCTTCACAGTGATAATGTTGACATAGTTGGGGGAGTGCTATGTTCCCAACCTTG
The DNA here is from genome assembly GCA_036873755.1 of Hanleya hanleyi. Taxonomy (NCBI): domain Eukaryota; kingdom Metazoa; phylum Mollusca; class Polyplacophora; order Lepidopleurida; family Hanleyidae; genus Hanleya; species Hanleya hanleyi. The sequence goes on along the minus strand of JAVTVY010011831.1, from coordinate 38,342 downwards.
CTTAAATTCCCAAGAACAGTACAGGAAAACGTGACCCTTGTTCTCCAGTCTCAAGGGCACTCTGCTCAACAATAGATCGTAATTCATTCTGACGTCCTGCTCCTTGTGGATCTATGGCCAAAACGTGGACGTTTAACGTCGTTAATTGTACTACTCTGGCTGAATACTGATTATGACTACGGCCTTTCAATTCCTTTTCCCAGCTGTCACAGGGAATAAATACTGCCCGGATACGTAACTGACCTCTATTCATCTGCTGTATTAACCCATATTAACTGTCTGGTCGTATTATATCAACAACAAACGGATTTCTGAGTGTCCTGTCGAGTCCCTTGGTATTGCTTGTCGGCCGTGGGCTAACAGCTTTTCCTGTAATATTGGTACCGGTAGTGGTCATCTACCAAATCAGTGTACGCATAGAAACTGATCCAGACTAGCGGATTTATCATTCAAAGGAAATTGATATATATTCTGTGGTACAAATGACCTGAACACGGTATACTCTTAACCTGAAAGCGAATAACCACAGCCCATTGCTCCCCCCCCCCCCCAACCCCGCTCCCACACCCCTTTCCTACACCTCTTTCCTCAATGTCGAAATTGTGTGTGGTGTCTGGTGGTGGTGGTGGATGTCTCTGTCTCCCATGTCGGATCCCGATGAGTAGTAGTTAAAGGACATCTTGGTATTCATTCGGGGGCAGATCAACTCTTGATTGGGGAAGCCGCCTGGAGTAATTGGTGAAGTTACCTCCGTTACATCCGAGTCAAAGTTCACCTACCTTTTGGGATCGTATTGTGCATATTAATACTCACGCTGAGGCGATCGAGAACGCCGAACAAGATAACTTACAACAGGGTTACACACAAATGCGCCCCTGCATCAGGAAAACAGCCATGGCGATCTATGAACTGTATAGCCTACTGTCGCTTGAAATGAAAGACGCACAGGTCCATCATGAAGACCAAACGGACTACCACCAACCGAGGCCTAGCAAATGCGATCAAAATGCGCAAACAGCTGTTTCAGGAGATGTTGTCGTTCCCGACGACGGATCAGAGCGACCATGGCCGAAGTGTTGTCGCAACACCAAATGACGGCTTCTGATTGGACAAAAGAAGCCGAGAATACATCAACAAGAGCAGCAAGAACAAATATGACATATGCAGCCGAGAATACATCAGCAAGAGTAGCAAGAACAAATATGACATATGCAGCACCAAATGGAGGCCCTGAAAATGCAGATCTATGGAAACAGAATTTTGAGGGCTTGTTGTCATCCAGTATCCCAGACAGTCGTGGCTCCTCATTTGCTGAGATGAGACCATGATCACAGAAGTTAAGAGGAGTGAGTGATAAGATGTAGTGACTCCTGTCTAACAACTCATGTTATGGCATCAAGACGAGAGTTGAGGGGTGTTAGTGCATTACGACGAAGTGGTGGTTGTTGTCATACTGTGTGAGAGTCATCATGTAATACCCAACACGACTAGATTCGTGAGATTTTGGGCAACGAGATTTCAACAATTACACTAGAGTTGGTTACGGATGTGAGATTTTTATACGTTTGCGAGATTTGAGGCAAGTCTCTCAAGAGCTGGGTTCAGATGGGAGATGTTTGCCAGATTTTGAGCTAGCCTCCTGAGAGTTGGGTCTGGCTCGAGATTTCAACATTTTTGAGAGCTTTGAAGTGAGTTCCTCCAGAGCTGGGATCAGGCGCGAGATTTCAACATGTTCGGGAGATTTGTGATTGGGTTTGAGATTTGGGAACTTCAATGATATTTGGGCTCCATGGTCTAGATTCTACCTTCAAATTCTGCCATCCTGTCCCATTCCAGTTCCTTAGTTACATATAACCCTAAAAGTCTGCAATCTGGCTCCCTTCCAGTTCCGTGGTTTACATGCACCCTTGGAAGTCCATTGTCCGTCTCCTTTCCAGGTTCTTGATTTGCATGTATCTTTCAAAGCCTGTTGTCCTGTCGCATTCCAGTTTCTTAGTATTGCATATACCATTCAAATTCTGCAGACTGGTTCCATACCAGATCCGTGGTTTACATGCACTCTCCAAAGTCTGAAGTCTAGTCTCTTTCCAGGTTCCTGATTTACTTGTATCCTTCAAAGCCCATCCCTCATCTCCATTCCAGGCCCCGTTGCATGTACCCTTTGAAGTCCATCCATCTCAATTCCAGATCCGTGCACTCTTTAAAGTCTGCAGACTGGTTCCATATCATATCCGTAGTTTACATGCACTCTTTAAAGTCTAAAGTCTAGTCGCGTTCCAGGTTCGTGATTTACATGTACCCTTCAAAGTCCAGCCTTCATCTCCAGTCCAGGCCCGTGGCATGTAGGCATGTTCCAGGCATGTACCCTTTGCAAGTCCATCCATCTCCATACCACCCTCTATAAATAAGTTTAATAAAAAGTTCCAGATCTGTGGTTTACATGCACGCTTTAAAGTCTACATTCGCGTCTCATTCTAGGTCTGTGGTTTTCATGTGGCCCGTCTCCATTTCAGATCCATGGTTTACATGTAGCCTTCAAAGTCTGTCGACCACCTCGGTTCCATGTTCAGACTTATTGCATCCTCGTTGCCCCCCGCCCCCCCCCCCCCACACACACACTCCATCTGCTGATCTCACCCTGTTTTGGGTGGCATCTTCGTCTCCACCATCACCCCCACTCAACCCTGTCTGCATGCGACCTCATGTGTGCTTTTTATACTACTATGATATGCATGCCAATTTGGTGGAGATTTCTTTAAAGGGAAGTGGAATCCTTCATGATTGGTTGACATCTTGTACCATACCAATAAACCACATGAAAGGCAAATATTGTTTCATGCACTTCTGTGTATCGCAGACATAGGAGGGGAAGGCCTGCATCTCAGAGAGCAAGACATGGAGCAGTTTCCACCTTTCTTAATCTTATCTGGCATTGAACCCCCCCCCCCCTTCCGCCTCCCACCACCAAATCTTTCACTGCACCTCCACAACGACTTTCCTGTGAATCTTGTTAGCGTCATTTTGAGACTGAGTGCATAATTCTAGGTGCAAAGGATTATGGGAAATTCTAAATGACGTCAACGAGGTCTCCTCAGAAACCCTTGTTTTCTGTCTTTTCCGTCAATTTTTTTCTGGCATTTTTTCTTGCCTAAAATGGCATAAAAGTAATTTATTTTACCAAAAGTAGTTATTGCCTGTCATAATAATTGGTTTTTGAGGGAAAATATAGAAAGTAAAAATTCCGGAAAATCGGTCCAGAAAATAAGCGAAAAATGGCTTACGACAAGATGACTGATTTTGTTTAACATTTTCTTCTACAGTTTGATCCAAATATATATTATGGTGAGTATCAGCCCTCTACATCAATGGGCAACGGAAAAAATTGAAGAGGGGGAGTCGTAATGCCCACCGAATCGCACAGGCCCATTGGGGTTAAACAATAGTAGTATAACAATCTGCCATCTGTGGTTAGCTCTCACTCAAGTAATTAAACCAATTCAGAATGATTACGGTACCATTTTAGGAAAAAATAATAATAACAAAGAATGAGCCATACATTGAGACGGGGCATGGGAGTTGAATTAGCATCCTAATGGCTTGCAGTATATAAATATACAAAACGTACTTTAACAGAGAAGGCACGTGGAATATTATGCAATGTTTTGAAGAGTTAGCAATTTTATGCACGCTCAAATGAAAAATGGTTATATAAAAGCCATTAAAGAGTCAACTGTTATTTTAAAATAATGCGCAACTGATGCTAGGACTCTACGAGATGACGCGATGAGGTCACTTACTGATATCGCAAATGCAAGCAGTGACGTCACTTCTGGTGATGACGTCATCTCGACGAGTTCCGAGCTTCAAGACCTCCGAGAGTGAGGCGTGCCCATCGCCCGTCTTAACGCATTGACGCCCTCGCGCTGGTGAGTGAGTGAGCGAGGGGGCAAGGGCTGGTGAATATAACTGGGCCCTCAGCAACGCCAACACCACCACCACTGCCACCACCACAGACATCCACCGCCGCCACCACACCACTACCAGACACCTGACAAACATACACACCACCACCACTACCGTCACACACCGCATACACACACACGCGCACACACACACGCACGAACACACAACATGCTTCCCGTCTAAATTACCAGGGCGTTAAGCTAGGCGTTGGCGGTCGCTACTGTGTTTCGTTCATTAAAACAAGCGTCTTCCAAAGCTGACGTTCAAATGGTCAGCAATACTTTCAACGGACAAAAGCGAACACACCAAATGGCGGCTGCTGATTGGACAAGAACAGCCGAAAATACAAATAACAGACAAGAAAGAATATGACGGATACAACATGAAATGTTGGTTTCTGATTTGACAAGAGCCTACGAAAATTGTAAACATACCCAATGCGGCTCCCCCAGCTTGGGTATGATGTGATGGAGGGGCGAATAAACTATATGAGAACTTGTGAACGTGTTGATCTTTCTTTCTCTCGACTGTCTGCATCATGGCGATAAGACATTATGGGGCTAGGTATGGAAGACGTTAGGGTGTCACTGCGTTAAGACGGGCGCTCAGCAACACCATCACCGCCAACACCGCCACCACCACAAACATCCACCATCACCACCATCACCATCACACACCACCGCCACCAGAACACACCACCGCACTCACTCACTCAATCTCCTTCTCCTCCTCCTACTCTTCTTCCTCCTCTTCTTCCTCTTCCTCCACACATGAACACAAAGGTAACTCTACCAGGTAACCGGACGGAACAAGGTCCTCATCTCCCCCAAAGGCAGTCCATTGCACTTCCGAAACTCCCCTTTCTTTTCTCTGGTGTGAATGGATTGATACATACACCTTGTCTACGCGTTAGTATCATATAATAGCATGGTACAATCTCGTGAAAAGATAAAAAAAACTGTTATGCTACAGCGTTAGGATAAGGCGTTAAGACAAGGCGTTCAGATAGGGCGTTATGGCGTTAGCTTTAAACACTCCACAAAGGCCATAGGGCAGATATACTGAGTTGCTGCATTCTCTACTACTAAGGGGCACTACTTGATTACTTCCCTTGATTTTACTTCCCTTGATTTTTACTTCCCCGAAAATAAGAGACTACACTATCTCAACAACATTCCCATTCTACGAATTTTTCGTTTTTCGCTTCTTTCTGTAAAAACATGCACCCACTATCTCTCACCTCTCGCCAGACCACGATCCACTGATGACCGATATTAGCCCCACTAGACTTGGTTGATAGGAGTTTTCCATCATTTGGGGGGTAAAATCCGTGTTTCCTGATCTTTTCCGGGAAAAGTTTTACATGCACCCACCCATGACTTGTTCGGTCTCGAGGAGTGCTTCACATAGATACCCTATACGACCCATTCGGACCACTTTTGGCCCACCTCGATCCCAAAACGTCCATTCCAGTGCCCTTTACCCACAATTCTCTCCCTGCGCATGCGCGCCATTGCCTTACTTCCACTCCACACCAATCCAGTCGAATGGTCCCCCACTATTGCTTCACTATGACACCTCACAAGACCAAATCGGACCAATATTGATCCACTAAGGGGGACCCCAAACGTCCACCTCAGGCCTGTCTATTCACTAGAGACGCGAGACAGAGAAAACAAGGTGCTCCACCCATACCGCAAATGTCCATGTGTGGGTTGCCCAAGGTGCCAGGTCAATGTGCACTGCGCCGCAGTGGGCCTAACTTGTCCATCCCAGACTTGCCTGAACTTTTTAACGAAATCCAACCAATGGCCTCGAGACCCCCGCCATCGTCTTCTACAGCTCGAGAGAGAAAAAAACAAGGTGCCACATCCTATACCGCAAATGTTCATGAGTGGGTTGCCCATTGGAGTTAACGTTGGAAGTCACTGAGGTATTATGCCGGGGCCGTCACGTGACCGGAAGCAACCTTTGACTCGGACGTGACCCGGATGTGACCTTTGACCCGGAAGTCACGTGACCGAAAGTAACCATTGACCCGAATGTGATATCATCCGTCACGTCACGCCACCAAATCAGGCGCTCATTATTCACTGGATTTGAAGGAAATTACAGATAGCCCTACAGGCACATCATATTTAGATCTATATCTCTATAAAAATGAAGCGGGCATTCTCTCTCGTCGACTTTATGACAAAAGAGATGATTACAATTTCGACATCGTAAACTATCCCTTTCTGGACAGTAATATTCCAGTGGGACCTGCATATGGCGTATACATATCTCGCTTAGTAGCATTTGCTAGATCCTGTATTAAATGTGACGATTTTAATCAACGTCACAAAACATTGGTGCAGAAACTTATAAAACAGGGCTATTCCACCAAGCGCCTACACTCAAAGTTTCTCAAATTTGGCGATACATATCGCATGCTGATAGCAAAATACGAACGTAGCGTGCAAGATCTATGGCGCTACGTTTCGTAACTTGTGTCTAATTCCGCTTAACCCGGGGCTAGGGGCCGTATGAACCCATGTACTTCAAGATCCTCATGGTACTCATATGAACATTCACAATCAAAGCGTGACTGAGATACATCATTCTTTAGATGACGACTTTACAACGAATATTATGGATTAAGAATACTGATCAGCGATACGGATTTGATATTTTTGGAACATCATGATGTCTTGCCGGCATCATTGAAAACTGTTGACCGCTTCTCTCTTGCAGGAAACAAGCCTATGTTTATGTATACTATGATTGTCTTTTTGAATTTGGTGCTAATACTGTTATATGAAAAATGGAATAGGTCTTTGGATTATGGACGCGGATATTCTCTAATGGACGACGGCTGGATTATGAATGACGGACTAGACGCTTGTAATTCCTACTACTGATATCACGTGATCATTTAGACCAATCAGAACATCTGAGCGATCTCTCTATAGCATTGATGCGTTAACATATAGGTGTTTGCGAGTGTTACTGTGTAACATCTATAATACCAACCCTACGCAAACGACGTACACAGTCGACGTGTAGCCGTCAACATGGCTAAGTGTCGCCTTGAGTGCTGACGAACGTTTACCAGACAAAACGATATCATGCGGCACCAGAAGAGTATACATGGTTATCTAGGGACCGATGAGCCCACTCATGCAGATGACACAGAGACTGCTGATACGGAGAACCTAACCACCGGCAGCCAAGCGGAACGTTCAACCGCAGATGAGTCCGGCTGGTCCATCTGTCGCAGAAACACGTCCCTTTGCACCCCTAAAATGCCATACTCCTAGACTGCTCATGGGGACCATGTATTACCCCTAGATCAGCGAAATACGCCCCTGTGTATCAGCAAAATGTCAGCTTTCTCTACTACAATCAGATCTTCAGCACGGGGCCATGCACGCCAAATTGGGACCCAGGATGGCCCCTAGATGACTCAATTTCGCTACTAGTCCTCAAATGCGCATGCACACCATCACGTCACTTCCAGACAATGCCACACCAGTCGTAGTCTACGCCACGAGCGCTTCAATGTGACACCGTACACGCCCCATTTGGACCAGGTACGGTCCCTAAATCGCTCAAACAGGCCCGGCGCACCCACAAAATGCCCGATTTCGCTACTACTCCTCGGCTGCACATGCGAACCATGACGTAATTTCTAGACCAAACCACACCCGTCGTAGCCTACCCCACGAGCACTTCGAGATGAGATCCCGCGCGCTATATTTGGAGATGAAACGACAAATGTAGATTTTCACTGCAATACACATAGGGTTGGGGCGATGGCGATAAGAAGAGGAGGAGAAGGCGATGATAAAAATACGTAGTCAATCACATGATAGATAGGGTTTAGGGTTTACTTGGCTTGCGTTTTTATAAATCAACGCCCACGCGGGGTCGATGTCCATCAAATAGCCTACATGTACGGCCGGTTATGGAAAGTTTTCTCCCTTTTTGATTTGGTTCTCAGAATTAATATCCGATATATTTAGAAGTTGATAGTTTATCCTATTAATACCTTTTTGTATTTCACACTAATTGGTTATCTAGTTTCTTCCCGTATGGTGTCAATAGACCTAACCTGTGAGTTGCGAGGCAAAGAAAAACTAACATCAATCAGGATATTAGCGAGACGAAACCATTTAGTATAATATTGGTCAAAACCCGATAATGAAGAAATCTACAGTATTTGATACACGATTCCATACAAGAGAACATTGCAGCCTTTGTACTCCGTTCTCCAGAAATGGATCTACCCGAACAAGGTGTGCGTATTGATTCTGACTGGAATCTCCCATTCCATCTTAGTTTTCTACGGCGGATTGAGGGTGACTGTGTGACAGTGTTATCGGCGTGGGAGAGAGACAGAGAGAGCGCCTATCAGTCGACATCGGCATTATAAAGATGAGGATATTTCTACAAAAGTTTAGTCTGTGAAATAAAGAAACTCTGGGGAGAAGACAAGGTGGAAAGGTAAGTGTATTTCTTATTTCTTTGATGATTTCACAACTTCTTGATTGAGTAAATTATACTCAGCTGAGGAAAATAGGGCGGGGCGGCGGCAGGTAAAACCGCATGAATGTCGACGTTAAATACGGGATTATCAATGACCCCCAACCCCCTCACCATGGGATTCGTGATGATAAAGTGTAGTTCGCATGTTGCGGGTCACACTGCTATTTTGGACGGGATCTATTTTGGACTCCTGTCGTATAACGCGGACAATTTTACATACGTCAAAGAAAGATAAAACCCATCAGTGTCCAAAATTGTAGCCATCCAAACCATTTTTCTGTCGAAACATCAAATTTGAAAATAATCACCTGTTTTTTGCCTCAAATTTTGGTGGCGGGGAATGAAATTTTTGAGTCAAAAATGCACCAAATGTATATAAAATGCCTTGCATTTATCAAGGAGACACCGTTTTCTTCAATTCTATTTATTCATTTTGACAACTGACACTGATTACGAATTAATTGTGAATTAAAAGAATTAGGATGACCCCTGTCCCTCATGCATTATCAATGACGCTTGCTAGTTGATTTGGCACTGTGAGTACCTGATCTTTCAGGATAAAATTATTTCGACTACATAAACAATAAACATTCATTAGTTCTTGACTAATCTAAGTGTCGAAATTAGCATCCTCACTGGTCCTGTTGATCGCACAATGCTCTGAGCGTGTAGATGGAAGCACCTATTAACAAATACCAGTTCTGATTTGCAGATGTCTGATGCCAAGTTTCATCCCAAAGGGTAGATCACCTTTGAAATTACACGAGAACAACCTGTGAAAAAAACGTCCGAAATAGCACTTTGACTCGTAGTGAAATAGCCAATGGCCAAAATCACTCTTTAAGCAAATTTTATTTCTCCATATTTACAGCCATTATAGTTCCCATAGATTCTGTTTATTGCAGTTTAACTCTCTCATATTGGACTTAACTGTGTCTGTAGACGTAAAGCTCACATGGCGAGTGGTGCGGCTTATTCAATTATCGTACCGTATACAGAAATTCTATAAGGTTGCTGAGTAGATTGCCAATAAATGATCATCATTAACCTAATTAAAAATCTGCACCAGACATCCTCCGCACTTTACGTACAGTACTGGTTACATCGAAGCTTAAGGTGTGTCATCGCGCTTTCTGGATTTGTAAAATCGTACATAGTTAACATTTTAACGGGATGTTCACTCTGCGTTATATTTATTGTTTGAAGCTCTCTTTGAAGACGCGGATGGAATCTTCTGCTGAACATCTCTCATTTTCAAATAGAGAATTGCCTATCCTCGACAAAAATGTTCTGGTTCATAACAGGATTTTTTGAAAGTATTTTCATACATGGAAGCAGCGTTAATAAAGCTTTTTCCTAATCCAGTGTAGCAGAGTTACCTCCCCCGAAAAGGTCAACCGAGACGGAATCAAAACGAGAGGTAGGGTTGTATATGTAATTCAACGTTTTGACGTAATTGGGGGGGGGGGACGTTCCCAAATGTCAGCTAAAGAAAAAGTGAGTATATTTGAATGGTTATATCTTTCTTATTAATGATCCAATTCATCTCAACTATATCGCATATTGCCCAGCATTAATAACTTATTATTAATTGAGAATCGAATGCAAATGCTTACTGAGTAAAATACTGTTTCAAATACGGTGGTATGTGTAGTGCAACAGCCATATGTTTGTTATGTGGGACGTATCCAACCTTCAAACAGGGTTATCTCCCTTTCTGCCAGTCGATCAGGAGGGGAGATAACCCTGTTTGAAGGTTGGGACGTATCCAATGTCAAATAGGTCATATTGATATTGGTCATTGCTGGCACGTGTCCTAAGAATCAGTCACAAATTTATTTTTAAATTAAACAGAATGCAGCAACTTTAACCTGAAAATTTGTATTGGAATAACGTAACGATTGTCAGTAAAATTATTACGTTGTGGCTATATCATATACAGTGTTTTATTACAGTATCAGTACTATAATATCTTCGCGCCGTATTTCTTGGCCACGTTAGGGGTTGCTTGTAAAACCGTGGCTATACCATCCGGTAAGTATTATATAAAGCGTAAATTGAGGCCGATTTTGCCGCAGATGGCCGCCAGGGGGCGCCACCAGTCTCGTGACGTCACTTCCGGGCGCCACCTGTCTCGTGACGTCACTTCCGGTTTCGGTGGCATGTATTCCTCCGGCGGTGCTGCGGTCGCTTCCGGTTCCGGGAACACGCCTCCGTAAAGTAATCCCGAGACTTCAAATACGGAATACATGCCTCCGACACCGGAAGTGACGTCACGAGACTGGTGGCGTCCCCTGGCGGCCATCTGCGCCAAAACCCGTCTCAATTACGTTTTATATACTACTCCGGTAATAAATGCCCAGTGGTGTGTCCAGAGCTTAAATGAAAAAAAAATGGAAAAAAAACTAACTACAAAATTCGATTGAATGGTCAGTGATAATGTTACTTTCTGGTGTCAGTGAAAGCTGTTAACGGCTTCTCTGCTTGTAGACACTTGCTTGTAGTTAGTGACGTAGTCAAACAAGACTTTTGAGACTTACTATATTTTGCGAAGCGATTTTGCGAAACGAGAACTGGGAATGCTGGTCAGAGATGTATCTTTATATGAAGATGAAGAGAATAAAACTTACTTACTTAGAAATGATAGACTGTCTCTATGCCCGATTATCATTCCGTCGGGCTCTTGGGGTTGACCTGGGATGTGGTTGTGCACACACCAGGTCATGGTAAGAATGGGTCTCAGCTTCTCAAGACAGTTTGTCGTAAGAGGCGACTAACTGTAGCGCCTGTGAGGTTCCCGGATGTGAAAAAGAAGAGAACCTAAACGTCGTGATATGACTGAAATATAGTTGAAAGCGACGTTAAATCATATTCAATCACTCACTCCTTGTGGCGGGCTATCATTCCTGAGGATCGGGTAAAATTACTCCTATATGCTGGACAATCATTCTTCGGGGGGACTATCATTCGGGGGGTCAAGCCAAATATGACTGTTATTCATTCATAAGATATTTACCCGATCTGCCCCCTGCCCCCCCACCCTACCAAACTTCCTCTACTATCTCCGGAACGACAGGAAAATGAAAGCTGACCCTCCGAGACTTTTTAGTTTATCGTATTGGGGTCATTTTGAGCCTACTTGCATAACCCCCCGACTAGTGGATCATTGGTAAATTCAAGATGTTTCGTTCCAGAAAAGTGACGTTTTCGTCATTTTTCTTCAAAATTCCTGCTTTTCTTCTAGGAAAATTGGTCAAAATTTATTTATTTCACATCTTTTACTAATTTATCATGCAGTTTTGCAAAGAAAACACATTAATCAAAAATGCCCATTTTGAAGATGACGTTACTGTGACGTCATCAAAGCAGCCACCTTGGATTTCTTTTTACATTTCCTGATAGATCTTGACCCAAGGGTATAGTGTGGTGATTGGCAGCCCCCTTGGCTAAGGGCTAAGAAAAATATTCAGTGTGGTGGAAATGGCTCTCCCAGGCATGGACAGGTCCCAAAAAGCCCAGGCCAGATAGGGTTAATACTAACGTCGAACTATCATAGCTCTGTACCGGACAATCGTTCATAGGGGCAGATTATCATTTCGCAAAATCTATTTTCGCAAATTTTCGTTTCGTTTTTGCAAAATACGGTAAGTTGACTTTAGACTGTTGATTATACAGACACGGAAATTCATATATAGGTGTCAGATGTGACGTCTATATTGACAGCGATGATAGAAGAACAAACTGAATTATTCACAGAGATTCAGTGCGGTAACCAATATCAATACAAATAGCGTACTGACATACATTATGTGGGAGTTTGTGTGCTTTTATTTGAAACAACCATGTACTTTTACAACGAATATTATGTTGTTGTTGTTGTTGTTTTGTTGTTGTTTTTTTTTCAAAGATTAACAGCCTCTGTATGACCAGTCTCCAAAACGGCAATAGCGTAGATTGTTGCCTACGGTATTTCCTCTTATTGACCTCTGTGAAAAAAAAACGAACTGAAATATTCGACCGTTAGCCTATAGCTATAACCTATAATACACATCTAATTCATACTTTAGTGAAGGTGCAGCCAAATGGTGTGGACAATATTACTTTAGAAGACCGGCAGTAGTATAGAAAGAGGATTTCAGCGCTCTGGCTCCTCACTGCGCAAGTCTGTGTGTGATGCAGGAGTGTTAAAAATGGGGCGGTCATGGGGCGGTGTGCGCAGGAGTGTTCTGCGCAAGTATGACGTCACTTTCGGTCTGCGTGAATCGGGCGTAACCTTGGGGGATGTATTCCTCCGTGGTGATGCGGTCTGGCGGCGATGCGGTCTGCCACCGCGGACAGAAAGTAGTCCCAAATACGTGGGTTTTCGTGAAAATGTTCGGCAATCTTCAGGGGCGAGAGGAGGCCCTAATGGACTGATTGGGTCGAGTGAAGCGCTCCTCCAGGGCCATTTAGTAATGGGTGGGTGCATGTAAAATTAGGATTTGTCCCGAAACTATAAAAAGCGGAACATGGACTTTACCCCTACAATAGAGGAAAACCCCTATCAACCCTATCCCAAAGGGCTAATATCGGCCCCCTCCGGGCTTATCGGGGTCTGGGTGCATGGGTGGGTGCATGTAAAATGAGGATTTGTCCCCGAAACTATAAAAAGCGGAACACGGACTTTACCCCTACAATAGGGAAAAACTCCTATCAACCCTATCCCGAAGGGCTAGTATCGGTCCCCCGGGCTTATCGGGGCCTGCGTGCGGGATGGGTGTATGTAAAAGTTTCTCCAGAAAAAATATAAAAAGCGGAACACGGACTTTACCCCTACAATACGGGAAAACTGCTATCAACCCTGTCTAGTGGGGGTTAATATCGGTCTCCAGGCTTATCGGGGCCTGTGCATGGGTGGGTGCATGTAAAATTAGGGTACTCATCTTACATCCGGGTTTCCCAGTGGGGTTTTCCCATGTAGGTTACTGCGCTGGTCACGTGGTTTGGTGGGTCTGCGCAAGTGTGTGACGTCACTTCCGGTTTTCAGAATGACCAAAAAAAAACAACCTCCGAACACAGAAGAGTTCCAATTTTTTCAACATCCAAGTTTTCACCGGCCCGGCCGCAGCTTGCGCGGGTTATCCGGGCGAGCGCGCGCGCGCAGGTTATCCGGTCGCACACCTGCGCGGCATCACCGGAAGTGCGCGGGTGAATTTCAAAAAGTCAAAGGTCACATCCAGGTCAATAAGTCAAAGGTCTCCCTTCCGGCAATGTTCGGCCCTCTCGGCCCTCTCCGGGCCTTTATCCGCCCTCCCGAAGCACCCATGGAATGCACAGGGTCCCCGACAATATCGCCAGCACTATGCCCATGTTAAATGACCAGTGGGGAACCCTCAGTTTTCGTAACCGTATTGGTACGAAAAAATACATGAAACCATGGAACTTATAGTAATAAACTTAATCTTAATAAGTGTTGGACGAGTCTCCATTCACCGTCTTCCTGGTCTTTACCCGCACCTCGAACCACTATAGTTTTTTTCACTCCACTTGTTGCTCTTGTAACTTGTAACTCCTCGTCAAAATTTTTGTGCTGGAATGCTCGCTCTTAACCTAGACCAAAACATGTACTTGGTCTGTGGGTTGATTTCATTGGCTCTCTATTTTACTGCAGTGCTCTTGCATTGTTTTCTGGACATTGATTGGTTACATTTGGCCCCATCCTAGGCCACTGATTGGCTACTTTCTCAACGGTGTTCAAAGCCAGTTTGGCCGAATCCCCACATGTCTGTTATAGCCTTCATGAATTATGCTCATATAGAAAACACACAAGACAGGGGTTTTTTTGGTGAGATATCATTTTGTTTTTTATTCAACAATAAATTACAACAACAACGTGAGAACAACCACGTGAAAACTGAAGCCCAGAACAGGGGGCTGGTACATTGAAATCGATAGAACTTAAGCCCAGAATAGGAGGCTTGTACATTGAAAGAACTTAAACCCAGAACGGGGCTTGTACAATGAAATGATGGACGGCCCAGTCATATACGAGTACATCTCGGTCCTCGGCCTTGGGGTACTCGTCAAACATCTGTACGATGGTAGATAAGGTTCTTCCCCGGCATCGATGGTGCAGGTAAAACAAGCAATATTGTCTGCACACGCTATTGGCCAGGCTTTGCAACGTTTGACTGTTCCAACACCACGTCTCTGTGTCTTGATCCATGAAGTCTGTTAAATCGGGATGGAGGGGTGGCAGGCCGTACGGGTCAAAGTATTCACCCTGCTGTTCTGTCAAGTACACGCCCACCCAATGTTCACCGGGCCGATCCATCGGGTCCGTGTTGAGAACGTAAGCAGCAGGATACATACGGTCTAATGGGAACACATCTCGGGCGAACACCCCTTGAAAAACCATACGTGTCCCTGGGTCATTCTCCAGCACGGTGGTTATCTGGTCTGTATCCATGTTAGGTGGCAAAGTCACACAGGACGTTGCGCGCCTTGTCCACTTGAATGATGTTGTCAAACTCGGCGTAGCAGATCACATTGACGGTGCTCCGGAGGGCTCGTGCAAAGTGGATTTCCAACCGTAAATTGCCTTGCTTGGCCAGGACCAGCTGATGGTCGTTCTCTAAGGTGGGGATCAGATCGAAACAGAACAACATGTATCCGTTCGCGTAGTCCTCCCGACTGATCATATTCCCATCGTCCTGGTTGATATGACCGATGGCTGTAAACAGGCTCTGATAGGCTCGAATGAAATTCGCGCCCAAAGTTTGGTGTTAAGGCCGTGGCTGGGACCTGTTGTCCATCCACATGCAGGGCCACAAAATTGATGCCGAAATGTTTAAAGTCAAACGGGTAGGCTCCGCTGAAACTGGTATTTTCCACACAGGCCAGGATCAATCGCTTGGGTAGTTCCCCCAGGAACAGGTTTTCTTTGTTGGCGCTCATATTTCCAGCCGACACAGAGAACACTTTGTTTTGCACACGTCGGATAGGGTACTGGGCTGGTTTTGTTTCCAAGGCTTTGATGTGTCCCAATTAAACGGCTGGATTCGGTTTCACTTTTCGGACATACAGGACTGCGTCTTGGATGACAATCTTATAGTCAGCAGCATCAAGTGGCCATCAAGGCGAAGGTCGGAGGCGCCCGTATCAGTCGGATTTTGATGGGGATCTTGTTCAAGAGGTACCGGTCTTGCATGGAAATGTCTGCGTGCAGTCGACCCATGAGATCCACCGAGACGCCGTTCGCAGTGAAAGCCTTCCGTTTGTTATATCCCGCATTGTCGTTCTCTGTGCCCATGTGCACGGCTGTGTCCTGGTAGAATAAAACGGCTGTCAGCTGAGATTTTTTAGCCTCTCGTCTATACGACAACAGCGTCTCGATGTAGGCTCGATAGGGGTACGTGTTGGTCGAGTCACTGATGAGTTTGTCGCTGAGAAATATATCCACCTGTTGAAACATAGAGTGCAGCCAGAGGTTCGTCGGGCCCACCGTTGATTGGTCGACGATTCTGGAGCCATCCCCATTGACGACCTTGGCTTTCACATACAAGTACGTATGGGCTAAATCCACATAGGCGTATCCGCATTACTGATGGTGAACTAGATGGGCCCTATTTCGTTGATGCTGGAGAGCGGGAGATGTTCCACCCATAATCCTTGTTCGGCACTGGTCTGTGTGGGCGGGACGGTCCACAAATCAAATTACAAGCGTCTAGTCCGTCATTCATAATTCAGCCGTCGTCCATTAGAGAATATCCGCGTCCATAATCCAAAGACATATTCCATATAACAGTATTAGCACCAAATTCAAAAAGACAATCATAGTATACATAAACATAGGCTTGTTTCCTGCAAGAGAGAAGCGGTCAACAGTTTTCAATGATGCCGGCAAGACATCATGATGTTCCAAAAATATCAAATCCGTATCGCTGATCAGTATTCTTAATCCATAATATTCGTTGTAAAGTCGTCATCTAAGGAATGATGTATCTCAGTCACCCTTTGATTGTGACTGGTCATATGAGTACCATGAGGATCTTGAAGTACATGGGTTCATACGGCCCCTAGCCCCGGGTTAAGCGGAATTAGACACAAGTTATGAAACGTAGCGCCATAGATCTTGCACGCTACGTTCGTATTTTGCTATCAGCATGCGATATGTATCGCCAAATTTGAGAAACTTTGAGTGGAGGCGCTTGGTGGAATAGCCCTGTTTTATAAGTTTCTGCAACAATGTTTTGTGACGTTGATTAAAATCATCACATTTAACACAGGATCTAGCAAATGCTACTAAGCGAGATATGTATACGCCATATGCAGGTCCCACTGGAATATTACGGTCCAGAAAGGGATAGTTTACGATGTCGAAATTGTAATAATCTCTTTTGTCATAAAGTCGACGAGAGAGAATGCCCGCTTCATTTTTATAGAGATATAGATCTAAATATGATGTGCCTGTAGGGCTATCTGTAGTTTCCTTCAAATCCAGTGAAGGTGGATATATATCCTTCACTGCGTCATTTATATAGCGATTATCTACAGCGAGAAGATCGTCTATATAGCGTTTGGTGAATGAGAAGGAACGGGCTTTGAATGGATCGGTTTTTGAAAGCGCCTGCATATAGTCATATTCATAAGAGAACAGATATAGGTCAGCCAACAGGGGTGCACAATTAGTACCCATTGGAATACCTATATGCTGCTGATATATTGTGTTGCCAAATTTCACATAGATATTTTTAATGAGAAATTCAAGCAACTCTATAAACAAAGAAACATCCCATGAATGATATCTCTTGTATGTAGTAGAGCTAAAGAATGCTTTATGGCTACCGACATTAATATATCTACGATCAGTTTTCTTGAACACAGATACTATTAACGAACTTAGACGGTCAATAAGGTCCTGAGGAGGGATTGTAGTATAGAGAGTCGAGAAATCCCATGTGGATACATGTCTGTACGGTATGTGACCTTTAGTATCAAGTTCTTCCGTAAGACATTTTGAGTTTCACTGTTGGTGGAGGGACAGGACTCTGCGTGGATTAAGGACATGTCTTAAGAAAAGATATCCTGGGTCTTCGATGTGCCTCGTCGCTGGGTCGGTCGTCGACTGGTGCGTGGTCTCGGTGGTGCAGGTCTTTTATTTCCTACAGTGCGTTGTGCTTTGGCGACCAAGACGCCTCCCGCTTCTTTGGCCCGCCGTTTCAAGGCTGCTTTGGGTGCCGTACCGCCCAAGACATCACCAGCGACTTGCAGTTCACTGCGGACCGCTTGTTTACCGATTGCTTTCACCCCACGCGTCACCAAGGGCAGGAACGTTTTGACGATACTTCCGAGTATGTTCCCCAGCCCATGTCCTCGTTGCATGCGTGCACCACTAAAGACCGGAAGGCCACCACCGGTCTGTTGGGCATAATAGTCCATATAGCTGCGTGCATCGCACTCGTAAGGCACCTTCATTATACAAAGTGGGGAGAACGTACTTGTCGAAAATGAAGTGTCAGCACCACTTTCCCTTGTTCGAATGCCACCGGTCGTCCCGTGTCATCTCTTATATCCACCGTGATAGTGTTGATGTGGGTTTGTCGTACGGGTAGGTAGAGCATGTGGGTGAAACTGTGGGTGACTTGATCTCCATACTTCTTTTTAATGGGGACCACTCGTAACAGAGGTGTGTTGACATCGCCCACGATGTGGTTGTCGACCACGCCCGAGTAGTCGTAGAGTCCGTGCATACCCGACTTCATATCCATCGGGATATGGCCATGGTCCTCGGATGGACCCGTGTAAGTCGGGTGAGCGAGACCCAGCATTTGCTGTAGGATAGGACTCAGTACGACACTCACGTTGGCGGTGAGGAGGATATGGGCCTTGTCGTTGTGTGCGTTGTAATCGAAGTCCACGTGATTCTTGAAGGGAAAGGTTTTTATGGGTTTTGAAGTATTCGTGACCTCCCGTAGAGCCTTATAATCCAACAGTCTTGTCAGCCCCTGTATGAGCTCCTTGGGGGTATCGTATTGGCCTTCAGGGAGGGTGAGTCGGGTGTCTTTCCCTTCGTAGGTCACCTCGTACCACACTTCATTGGCTCGCACGTTGTACCACGAGTAAGTGTATTGGATATCCACGAGGCCACATTCCCATCGTCCAGGTAAATGCAACGGTTGCGGTAACTCGGTCACGTACTTGGCCAAGGTGTTGTCAGGAAACACATCCAGCGAACTGTTACTGGGTAGGATGAGGTAAAACATGGCGACTGAGGTGTCCTGCTGCTGCTGTTGGTTTTAATAGGTGTTCCAGGCCTTGGGCGGTTGTGTCCGGCGTCGTGTTCGTCGCGGTGACTTGCTACGTGTCACGGCTCTGGAGATGTGGGGTGTCTTGATCAAGGGTGGTTTTGTAAAGGAGTGAAAAGAAGGGCTGCGTCGTTGTGGTGTTTTGGGGGGTGACTCCGGTTCCCACTCGGCTTCCCAAGAAGGTAGTGGGCCACTCGGCGATTGCTGGGTCCGCTGCATCCAAGCCCAGCGCTGGGGGTTCCCCACCAATTCCTGTGGTACGTGCATGTCTTTCAAGCCTTGAGCGAAGACCTCCCATCCTCGAGGATCCGTATGCGACCTGCGTTGACGCATCAGATCATTCAATAAATCCGTCATGTGGGTACCGGGGACCACCTGATTCTGTACCAGTAGTTCGCCGTTATCATTCCAAGTCATGTTAGGATTCTGTTTCATCCGTTGTAATACCAGGCCAGCTTGTTTCTTGAACGATGCAGGTACACTCTTCAGCACTTCGTCTTCGACCCACTGTGGGGCTGTGGGTGGTACCCCTGGTAATGGCGGCTGTTGGAGCGGTGCTAAGGACGGCGGTGTGTCGCGTGGTGGTGGTGGTGGTGGTGCTGGGATAGAGAGGGTTTTGTATTGGTCCATGAACGTCATGTACCGTTGAAGCGTCTCATTGTACCGTTGTACTTTCTCATTGTCGCTTAACCCCGGTCTTTGTAAGATCTGTTGCATCTCTTCATCGAGGGTGTTTATGGTCTTCACCGTAGGTGGAACAGGGTAGGGCGATTGGAGGTTTTGAAGGAACCGTGGTTCGACGAGGACCATTTTTTCGTGTGGTTCATTGTCGGCCGAAGAGTCCACCCAATACTGGACCCAACACGGAAGCGGCCAACGGTGCTAAGATGGCCCCGAGAAAGCCGCCTTTCTGTAACACCTTTTTGTTTTGTGTTTGAGAGACTCGCTTCTGGACTAGGGTTCGGAGACCTGTCTTATGCTTGGCCAACTTGGTCTTTTGAGCCGGAATCAGTTGTACGTTGCCTTTTAACGGATTGTACCCGATCTGGCACAGACAGCGTACAAGGTCAGGGTCCGCACCGCGTACAATGGTTCGGACCAACTCGGGTGGGGCCGTCTTCAATACACGGAGCGTCGGGGCGTGCCGTATTCCGTACTCGCGCAGACATCATGTACAACTAATGCCAGAACCCACAACTCTGCTCTTTTTATCCTTTTGCGGGATACCTCCTGAATATTGAACAGAGACAAAGTCAGCCATGAGGTGGTATTAATTCTTTTTATTATCCCCATCATCAAACACACACCCCAGCTGGGGGAGCCACTGTGGATGTGTTTACATTATTTTTGCATGTACACGTGGTGGGTCTCTCCTGGAAAGATTCCGGTTCGTAGTCGAAGGTGATCGGGGGTGGCTTGCTTGAGGTCGAAGAGCATATACCCGTGCTGAGGGGTTGTCGCATCTTTAAAGGCTTCCAACGCAAACGGTGTGCGGCCGGGATACATGTGTCTCGCCAAGTGCAGCAGTTGAGTGGTATCTCTCGGGTTTTTGAAGACCACCAGGTAGTGGGCATTCAAGCTGATGTTCCGATGTTCTTTGTTTTTACTTAACAGATGCTGCACTATGTAGATGATGCTGAGCCATCGATGATGGCTGCCTTTGGTAAAGAATTGAGTGACCCGCGCATCCGTCTCCGCCATGAGATCATCCAGAACCACCAAGGTGTCCGGTTCCAAATCGGCCAGGTTAGGTAGGCCTTCCACGAACGTGATGTGGGGCATTGCTGCATACGCTGCCTGCCATTCTCCGGAACACCACACGACTCGGGCAATGGGTGGGGTGATCATGCTGTCGGCGTGTTGAAGGAACTTCCTGACGAAGTGCGTTTTGCCGGAACCCGTGGGTCCTGCGATGACGCAAATGAAAGGATTCTGCCACCGAGGGTCCATGGTTGGAGCTGTATGCGCTGTCGTGGTAACCCGCTCTTGTAAATTTGGTGCGAGTGAACTGGAGTGGTGGTGGGTACAACGGCGGTCGCCGTTGTCGATAGGCGTTCACTGTGAGTGATGAAATCCGGTAGGTTTTCAGACGTAGTGGGTGTACTTGGTGTAGAGCTCGATGTGGACTGTATACTTGGTGTGGAGCTCGAAGTGGCTTGTACACGTGGTGTGGTGGTGGTGATGACCAGCCGTCACGGTGTAGCCTAACCGTATTCGATACGGTCTCAGCACGCGACCAGCAAACATCTCCACGGTCTTCAACGATGGTGACTTTATCTTCATAGACGTGTAACCCCACCCGGGGTGTAAGGGGAAGGATGGCTCGTAGGACTGGTGACATGGTTGACCCAATGACGAACGGTGAATGACACACACTCTGACTGTCTTTCGTATTTATGGTCAGGTCCCTCGGTGACATGGTTGACCCAATGACGATCGGTGAATGACGCACACTGTGACTGACCCTCGTATATATCGGTTGCACATACGCGCATCTGTGGAGGCTCTGAAGAGCCGTTCTTTTTCTGTCGCTGTCATTGCCACAGCGTCAGGGTCAATAAAGCAAAGACCATTACTAGGCCAACGAGCCGTCGCTGGTTCCAGCGTGAGCGCTCGTGGTCCATAGTCCGGGCATCAAGGATGGCTGTCATAGTCCAGTAGTGGTGAGAGATAGCACACCTCTCCATCGTGTGCACTCTGTCGAGGACCGCTTCTGTGAACTCTTTCAGGATCTGACTTCGCCCCTCGTTGTCATCGCCATCTCCAAACATGGACCGAGCCACTGCTCTGTAACCCGTGAGTGAATTAACCACGGTCGCATGCTGTAAAATGCGAGTCGCATAGGAATGGGTGTCCGTCATGGCTCTGCAACCGTCGGAATGGGAGTGTGGGATCCAGAGAGACGTGTTTTATAGACCATGTCACACATGCGCGCCTATACGTAGCTCTACGGGTGTAGTCCGTGATACGTACTATTCTGATTGGTTAGTCCAAAAAGAGAGCAACAACAACAACAAAGATTACAGGTAAATCCTTTTATTAGCCGCTCCATCACAGCACATCCACGCTGGAGGAACCGCTATGGGTGTGTTTACATGCGGATGTTAAAGGTTAAAACGTTAAAAGTTAAAGCTCATGTCAGCGGTTAAAGGTCATTGCCGGTCATGTCTAATTCCGCTTAACCCGGGGCTAGGGGCCGTATGAACCCATGTACTTCAAGATCCTCATGGTACTCATATAAACAGTCACAATCAAAGCGTGACTGAGATACATCTTTTTTTTAGATGACGACTCTATAACGAATATTATGGATTAAGAATACTGATCAGCGATACGGATTTGATATTTTTGGAACATCATGATGTCTTGCCGGCATCATTGAAAACTGTTGACCGCTTCTCTCTTGCAGGAAACAAGCCTATGTTTATGTATACTATGATTGTCTTTTTGAATTTGGTGCTAATACTGTTATGTGGAAAATGGAATAGGTCTTTGGATTATGGACGCGGATATTCTCTAATGGACGACGGCTGGATTATGAATGACGGACTAGACGCTTGTAATGTGACAGTAAACATGCAAAAACCCGGATGTAAGATGGGGACCCGGATGTAAAACCACAGTACCCGGATGGAAGACGGAGGAACGACGGGAAATCCCACTGGGAAACCCGGATGTTGACAAGGTCCCGAATGTAAAATCCACTGCCCCCCCACACACACACACACGAGCGCGCGCGCGCAATGCGGTTCAGTCGTACACCAGTACATCTCGGTCCTCGAGTTGGAGGTAGATGAACTGAGTTTGCTAAAAATAGATCACCAGCAAGCGTGCTATAAAAGGGAAGCGGCCTGGCCGTTTCATCCGACACTCTGTCAACCACCAAGGTGTTCACTTGCACAACTTGCCAGAAGCAGTTTACTCGCCTAGAAGATTTGCGACGGCACGAGTCCTCCATCCACAACGGCGCACGGTATACTTGTATAACCTGCGCACCGTCATTTAGTCGGGAGGATCATTTACTGCGCCACGAACGCTCATTCCACGAGGGGACAACGGAACAATGTAATGAATGTGGTCAACTCTTCAAACGACCCAGTCAGTTAAGACGGCATCAGCGTTTGATTCATACCCCGTCCCTACGGTTTGGGCGACAACTTCCCACTAAAGAGGCACCCAGGAGGGTCAGACCCAGTGAAGATGAGCCCGGGGAGACGAATGCCACTGGTGATGCGATCACAGAGAGCCCGCCTATACCCACAGTTCAGAAGAGCCTAGATATCCAGCCAGTCCCTAGCATTACTGTTGCCAGTCATACGCCTGACGACATCGAACATTTTCTGGAAGATGCAGTGGATGTTCCTAGCGATCTGTTACAGGACGCCCATCCAGTGAGTGACATCTATCGGCGCCAATGGCCCATGATACGGCACTGTTTTCACCGTGATCGCCCTATTCCAGATATCTATAATTTCCCACTGACCGACCTCACCCGTCTACGCAGCTACGTGGAAGCCATTTTCAATGACCAAGCTACGGTCTTCAAATTGAATGTCGCTTTCGGGTACATCTGACGTCACAAAGAGACGGACCAGTTACGGTATTATTATGCCAGTAATAACAGCCATGTGTTTGACCAGCCGTTCACCATCATTAACCGGGCGTCGCTAGAGACGATGCTGGAGAAACTGGACATCGTGGATCCCTTGAGATGGGCACATCGTCAACGCCCCAACACACAATGGGTCGTAGAGAGCGTCACCAGTGTTACATTCTTCGTTACCAAGCTGACCGACCACCCCCATCGGCTGAATGCGTCACCCTTGCACTGATGAATAGCATAACATGCCGTATATACTCTCTATTTCTACATGCTGATCGTTGACTTGAGCTCAGTAAACACTTGTACCTAATGTGACGGTGCGTCAAATAATAAAACATGGTGTTTGATATTTCAATTTGTTTTGCTGTGAACATACTGAACATACCCAGGGCGGCTCCCCCAGCCTGGGTATGATGTAACATTGGGGATAATAAACTGTATAAACATTGCTGAACTTGTTGTTATTCACGACAACCGCTATCCGCTATACTTGGATGAAATATATACCCCGATGTGATATAGTGCCCTTGCACACTTCCGAAACTTCCCTGTAACCCGCGCGCGCGTGCTGCCGGATAAACCGCGCGCGCGCGCTCGCCCGGATAACCCGCGCGCGCTGCGGCCGGGCCGGTCCGGGGAAAACCGGAAGTGACGTCACACACTTGCGCAGACCCACCAAACCACGTGACCAGCGCAGAAACCTACATGGAAAAAGTCCACTGGGAAACCCGGATGTAAGATGAGTACCCTAATTTTACATGCACCCACCCATGCACAGGCCCCGATAAGCCCGGAGACCGATATTAGCCCCCACTAGACAGGGTTAATAGGAGTTTTCCCCTATTGTGTTCCGCTTTTTATATTTTTTTCTGGAGAAACTTTTACATACACCCACCCCGCACGCAGGCCCCGATAAGCCCGGGGGACCGATACTAGCCCTTTGGGATAGGGTTGATAGGAGTTTTCCCCTATTTTAGGGGTAAAGTCTGTGTCGTGTTTTTTATAGTTTCGGGGACAAATCCTCATTTTACATGCACCCACCCATGCACCCAGACCCCGATAAGCCCGTGGGACCGATATTAGCCCTTTGGGATAGGGTTGATAGGGGTTTTCCTCTATTGTAGGGGTAAAGTCCGTGTTCCGCTTTTTATAGTTTCGGGACAAATCCTAATTTCACATGCACCCACCCAGGACTGAATGGCCCTGGAGGAGCGCTTCACTTTGACATCTCACTCGACCCAATCAGTCCATTAGGGCCCCTTCTCGCCCCTGAAGATTGTGGAACATTCTCACGAAAACCCACGTATTTGGGACTACTTTCTGTCCGCGGAGGCAGACCGCATCACCGCCAGACCGCATCGCCACGGAGGAATACATCCCCCAAGGTTACGCTCGATTCACGCACACCGGAAGTGACGCCATACTTGCGCAGAACACTCCTGCGCACACCGCCCCATGACCGCCCCATTTTTAACACTCCTGCATCACACACAGACCTGCGCACTTCCGTGTTTTCTGCGCATGCGCAGTGAGGAGCCAGAGCGCTGAAATCCTCTTTCTATACTACTACCGGCTATTAAACTTTCTAGTGTGGTTTCATTATATGGACATTTGGGATAACCTGGGCGAATTCAGGTCTCTCGTATCCTTTGGCTGCCATCGGGCGAGACAGCTGAAAAAAAGTATATAAAATGCAATGGTGTTATTTTACAAAAACAAGTGGCATTTAAATTATTCAAAACTAAATCTTTTATACATATAATTTAATATGCTAACATCCTCTGTATAAATTTCAATGTTTCAGGGTTTTTTGTTCATCCGAAGATAAGTATTTAAATTATATATTAATTCCACACATTTAGACAGAGAAAGTGCAAAGTTTAAAGAAAATCTCTCAATTTTGAGAGGACTCACTCACGTGCGCCATTTTGAATTTACCTATAACGATTTGCTCTGGACAGTTTGTATGCAACCAAGCTATCAGGTCGCCCAGTTTTCTGTGTGCTATTGAAACTGACACTGAACATGATTTAAGAGTATAGTTGTCGTCAATCTTAATAAATTAATATCCTATCAATGCTCTCCAATCGTATATGTCGCTATGTATGAAACCCACTGATTTCAATTGAATATGGTGTTCAGAGCGCCCAGGTCATGAATATTTAATAGTCTTATGACATCACGGTCGCATTTTAACTACTTCACTTGTAGTCGGAGAGGGGAGATAGGGTCCATAATTCTACCCCGCATTATGGTGCCAACCTGGCGGGAGGGCAGCAAAATCAAAATATACCCCACCAGCGAGAGGTGTGATTGGGCTGAGTCAACCAAAAAGCACCTACCAATATATTCCCTTCAAAGCACTATGAAGAGCTTTCGGGATTGGTTGACACTCGCGTTGCTGCAAGCCGGTTAGATCCTGCAAGCGACATGATTCAAATGGGGGAGCAGATAGGATTTAATTTTAATTAGACTGAGTTTTCTTTGTCGTAGCATGGGTGACTGTTGTCCAGGTTGTAATCAACTGGATTAATACGTCACACATAATTTAGAAAGGTTGTTTCTATATAGATTCTATTTGATTCCCAGGGAATACCATACATTGATAATGGAATACACATGTGGTTTCAGACTGAAATAAAAAAAAACCCAACTCGATCCATATGTTGAACTACAATATTTTCATCTGAATGATAAAGTTGACTCAAGAAGAATTAAGACATAATTGGGTGTGAGGTAAGGAAATTAGTCTTGTATAATTGGGTTTAATCGAAACGCTAGTGCTGTATTGTAGTTCCCTATTCATAATTAATCAGATCAGGTAACGTTAATGTGAGACTTGAAATTCTGCTCAGTTCTTCATGAACTGTTTCTTGTTTACGTAGGCTTTATGTCAGTCATATTTACTCAGCGCAGGAAATCTCAGATTGAATAACATCGTATTCGATAGGATTGGTATCTCAGGGGAAATCAGTCAAACAATAACGTCAAAACGAAGGGAATCTTCTTAGTCTGCTTAGTTTAGTGTGTGACAATACACACCAGTTATTTTACGTCCTCAGTCCAGATGCTATCACTCTCCGGAAGTTCGTGCCATCACGCCAGGTCTTCGTGATCATATGTCGAGTAATATCCGAATTAATCATTTCTTCGGTTGATAGATTTAATAATCCGTACATGATTAGGACCCTGTTTAATAAGTTATTAGATTGACCGGCAAAGATAACTTGCGAGACGAGATGACTGCCATACTATATATCATAAATTATTCCTGCACGCACATTAATTGTGGGGCCTATATGTAACTGACCTGGTTGATCAATGGCAAATCTCCTTGAGGAGAAATCAGCGTTATGCAGCATGGTATCATCACCCCATCATTAATCGCCTATTTTTATCGCCAATTCTTCTTGGCTGATTATTAAAGATACATCAAAAGGATGTTTCTTTGATACCATAGTTGAGAAGTCTCTGAAACAAGCAGCGGTTCATTTCGGTGAGGTCGTGAAAGATAGAGACAAACAGCGATGGGCAAATATATGGTCTCATGTATTGACTGCGAATCCAAACAAAATTTTGAGTATTGGATACATAAAATATAACAGAAAACACACACACACAATGTCAATCTTACTTTTATCGACATAAGGTTATTGACATACAATATATCCGGAATAGCCATATTTTTATGATGATGAAAAACTAAACAGGTTGTTATGATAAAGCAGTAAAAGGTATGTCACTTGAGAACTTAAAGAAAAATTGCAGAAGCAATAATTGTTGGAAAATAAGAGGGTTTATCTAAAAACTCTCTCTATAAGAGGGTTTAAGTAAAATATGTAAACAGGGACAGAAATTGTTGAAATTATCTATAAACTCTCTCCATAAGAGGGTTGAACTAAAATATGTAAGCAGAGAGAGAAATTGTTGACCACCAGGTGTACGGTAGCGCAAAAGGCAACATTGTCGACCAGAGCAAAATTTGTCATGCCAATGTCAGTGGCACACAGGTCTGACCTTCGAAAAAAATATCAATACTGGCAAGGTAGTTTAAAATATAATCAATATTTGACAGTTCGCTGAAGTATTGCATGTCTTCCAAAAAGAACAGCATACCAGCATAGAAAGAGGAAAAATCCTTCGAATAAACTGATTCGGATGTCCTGTGAATAGCTTTCGACCCATCTTTTGGTAGAACGGCTTCAGGCACCGCATGCAGCAACAGTTGTCGCAGCACCAGTGCGAAAATTTTGACCGTCATATAATTTAGATTCATGGCCAACAAATGTTAGGTCAGTTTCGAGGATGTAGAGAAAATATGTGTATTTCAGAGCTGAATCAGCGGGAAACTGGAATTGGGAAGGCGGGGGTGCACGGACCATGCCTGTAACTGCGAATTCACCAAAGCTGGGCTTGCATAATATCATGTAGCCAATCAAGTTTTCTTCGCTTTAGCCATTTCAGCCAAACCGGTAGTCCCTATTCATCTAGTGCATTTATTGTACAAGCCAGCCATTCTCAAGAATGTATCATACTAACAGTAGGCCATAATGCTCATGTTCTGGGGTCGTTGAGGTTATCAAATGCATTAACAATACTCTTGGCAGAAACGTATGCTTGAGAGATAGAGTGGCCCATTTCTTCTGAAAGAGCTGGGCGATGTGCTAAGCAGTGATCGAAAGAGTCATTGGATATCTAGCGATTTGGAGAATCTGAATTGACAAAGCATTAGACAGCTTACCTCCCCTGTATGTTCATACGTCGGCTCCAAATTCTGTCTGGATCTAGACTCATTCTCCGCATTGCGGAATATATCGGGCACGAATAAAGATCCACAGATCCGGAGAATGAGCGATCATGGCCCAATGAAAGGCGCCATGAACTGTAGGGCTGCTGGAATTATCAGCCAATAGAATTTGAATTCGAATTCAGTCCGTATCGGCAGCGAAGCGAATGCTGGTCGTTACCTGTCTATTGTATGGATATACAGGAGAGGCAACCAGTTTAACAAAGCATTTAGTCAACAGTTTTGGAGTTAGTGCTCTCTGGCAGCATTGACTGGAAAAGCTATCTCGTCTTATATTTCATTGCATTTTATTGGAACACAAATAGCTGCCTACCATGCTGTTAGACCGAGCAGCAATGAACGGTAAGATAGCAATGACATTTTATGTTTGAACAATTTGTGAGCCTATATTTCAATACAAGCGTCTAGTCCGTCATTCAGTATTCAATGGCTATCAGCTATTCCGCATAGCTTTCAGGTTCTTATCTTTTTTTTTCACTGCTTACCCTATGCAGCAAAGAATTCACCTTCACCAACTGCACTAGTAGTACCGCCGCACAAGCGAAAGATGGCATTCCACAATTTTCTATATACATGCGTCAGATTATTAAACAGTCGTCGTCCGCGAAGATTATCCGCGTTCAGAAATCTAAAGGCCTTATTCGCGAGAGTGAATTCTGAACACGGATATTCTTTATCGATGATGGCCGGCTACTATATGTCGGTTCTGATATGTGTATTCAATGATGTTGGAGAAACTTTCTCCAATCGACAAATTATATCACGCGCGCCTGATTCTCATTCCGTATTAATCTATGTCGCATTGATCGACGGAGCAGATGCTAGATGTTTTTTCGTGCCAGTCTGGTCTATCTGGTTACAATCCGTGACACTCCGTGATATTTATTGATTATTTCAATTTTTTCGCCGTTTTTGCAGTGATCGTAAACCCTCAAGTAAAGTTTCCATCAAAAGAAAGACCATTGCAAACAGTGTGGGAAAATATTTATTGTAATTTTTTACGATTTTATTACACAGAGTAAACTGCAAATAAAGATTGGTATTCTATGGTGGTCTGTTGCAATCATATCTAGGTCAAGTGACGTCACACCGCCTTAATACATATATTTCAAACTGTGTATGCACTTTCCAATGCTTGATTCAAGCTTAAGGTGTGTATACTTTGAGTTTTAACACAGACTCACTGTTTCAATATGCATGTTTCACATAAATCGTGGAGATGGTAACTCGTAAGGGTCAAGTCAATTCGAATCTCGCATTTAATTTCCCCGATTTTGGTGAAACATGCACATTGGAACAGTGAATCTGTGTTGAAACTCAAGTATACTCACCTTAAGCTTGAATCAAGCACTGGAAAGTGCATACACAGTTTGAAATATATGTATTAAGGCAGTGTGACGTCACTGGACCTAGATATGATTGCAACAGACCACCATAGAATACCGATCTTTATTTGCAGTTTACTCTGTGTAATAAAATCGTAAAAAAATTACAATAAATATTTTCCGACACAGTTCTCAATGGTCTTTCATTTTATGGAAATTATACTTGAGGGTTTACGATCACTTTAATAACTTTTGATGTGTTCATCATAACACTTCAAAATCTTCAGGCGACTTAGCTGATATATTCTTTCATGTAACAGTGATTTTTGTACATAGCTTAATTTTGAATAGAGTTAAAAACATGTCGTCTATTATTATGCAAATTAGAAAGATGTAAATTTGTTTGTTTTTTTAAAAATAATATTCTATGCCATGTCCATGGTCGCCCATGGTGGATGTCTCTTAGTTCGTTATATTGAACATTATTTGGTAAAATAACCTTTTTACCTCCATTTTCGAGAGGTAGTTCTCTGTAACCTGTTCATTCTCCGTCACTGTGTGTTTTCTGGTCATTCTCCGTCACTGTGTGTTTTCTGGTCATTCTCCGTCACTGTGTGTTTCCCAGATTTCCCAGATTATAGTTGCGACATCCATAGGCCACGAAGATGATTCGCCTCAAAACCCAAGACTTCATCACCTTTTTACTTCAAGCTGGTGTCCCTTCTGTTTTTCGATTTCCTATTCTTTGGATGATGTTTATAACTTTAAATTTGGTCTGATGAATGTTTGGATTTGGAAGATTTCCAATACAAGCGTCTAGTCCGTCAATCAATATTCAGCCGTCGTCCATTAAAGAATTCCCGCGTCCATAATTCTAAGACCTAATTCATATAATAACTTCAGCACCAGATTAAAAAGATAATTACAAGCTTCTGGTCCGTCATTCATAATTCAGCCGTCGTCCATTAAATAATATCCGCGTCCATAATCCAAAGATTATAAATCATAGTATACATAACACTAGGCCAATTTCCTGCAAGAGAGAAGCGGTCAACAGTTTTCAAGATGCCTGCAAGACACCATGATGTTCCAAAAATATCAAATCCGTATCGCAGATCAGTATTCTTAATCCATATGATTACGTTGAAAATTATTATCTAGAGTATGATGGATCTCAGACACGCTTTGATTGGGACTTCATATGAACACTATGATGATCGTGAAATACACAGGGTCATACGACCCCTAGCCCCGGGTTAAGCGGAAGTAGACAAATACATGTACCAAAATTAGGAGATTGAGGGTTACGAATTATCATGTGAAACGAAATATTCATTGTTTTTTTTTTCTTATTATTTCAGGTTCATCTATATAACGGAGAAAACACAGTTCAATTGGAAAGAGAAAGATGCAGTGGTTAGTGGTTTGTGCTGGTTTCGTGTGCGTAATGGGGATTGCCTCGGCCCAGTATGACATATCTGGAAATGAGGGAGAGAGTGTGGGAGATGTGGAAGTCAAACGATCCCTTGGGTGGGCATGTCGGTGTTGTACAACGAGGCGAGAGCCATGGTGCTGTAACGCATGTGTCTATCAAATGAGAGCCCCCACGCCGTTTTATACGGGTAAACGCTCATCAGAGGTCTCCTACAACCCGGACTACTTTTCCCAGGAGGAAAAGCGAGGTCGCTATAGAGCGCGCTCGCGCTGTGGCTGTTGTTTCACTCGGCGTCTGCAATGGTGCTGTGATTCCTGCATGCGATACCGTAGTTTCGGTAAGCGTTCCGAGACATCGGAATACCATTCTCCATTCGACACAGAACAACCCACTTTCTGGGATTCCGAGAAGCCTGAGCCATATATATCGATACCAGCGGATAGATACATTGCAGATTCCGTGAAACCGAATGATGTGCAGGTTTACAATCCCGTTGACGTGCCAGTGTTCCCCTTAGAGAACCTCAGGAGAGACTGCCTGTGTTGCTTGTTCTTCAACGCTGTTCCTTGCTGTGACAAATGTAGAAATGCTATATGATTGATAAACTTCAATGATGAAATGAATTGCATTCGGGTGTATGAACGAAATTCTCTGTATGAAGCTGTGATTATACACGCAAATATGCCTCTCTGACATGCAGCAAAAACTTCCATTTGGCATTTAGAATCGTAAGCCAGCTACCAAAAGTGCGACCTGACTTGGGCATCGATAATCCCGTACCATAAACGCTTTTATTATATGACTGTGCGTGTTACTCTTTTACCACTGGACCATTCGCCGTCACGTGGCTGTCGCTAATTTTCCATATTGACTCCGGAGCGGGTCCATAAATGTGATATTGACTCGGCGTGACGTATGCGGCTGCTCAGCCAATGAAAATAGTCGTTGGATGGGCCGTCGGTTTACACGAGATCGTCGAGAGCAAAGCAAATGCCTACTATATGCTATATTCTAACTGCTTTCACCAATTTAACGAGAAAGAGACGTCAGTGTCATATAATAAAACAATTATAGTCTTTTGATATCGGTCAATATGTGGTTTTGTGGACCTGAGAAAACAATATTCACCTCGGCCTTCGGCCTCGGTGAATATTGTTTTTTCAGGTCCACAATACCACATATTGACCTCATCAAAAGACTGTAATTGTATATTAAAGACCCGTATCTGACGAAAAACATAATCACGGCTCCAGAAACACTTAACCGGTTATCTCAGTAACATTTTGCTGTGTAATCACCGGTTGTAAATGTAATGTTCTTCACCGAGAGTAGAAGCAAATCGAGGACTATTGAACTACTTACGGCCATTTGCATATCACGTTCATATCGCGTGGTCAGAGGAGATAACTCAGTAAGTAGGTCAATAGTTGGCGATTTGCGCTTTTACTACTACTACTACTACTACTACTACTACTACTGAACATAAACTATTACATGAGTGCCACTGTGACCTGCTTGCGAAATGAGGATGGTCGATAACCAAGTCTTGTCTTGCAGTTCCTATGTGATTAATAGGTGGCGAAAAGATTCATATTCACCGGGTTGATTATCTAGTGAGACCATCATAGCGAAAATAGAGGTGAAAAATATACAAACGGAAAACAATTTACGTAGATAAGGGGTCGATGGATAGATGTGTGTTTAATATAGACAATACATTCAGCCCTTGACAAGCGGTGAATAAGAACGGTGTTCATTTCAATTAGCATTAGTTCCATTTCCATTTGCAATCTTCCAATCTTGATTATTTTAGTGAAACCATCATAGTGGAAAAATAGATGAATAATTCAGAACGTATACGAAAAACAATTTACAAAGATAGTCGAGGCAGTAAGGGGTCAATGGACGAATATGTCTTTAATATAGATATTTGTTTACTCATTCAGCCCTTTGACAAGCGGTACATACGAACGGTGTTCAAGTTAATTGGCAGTAGTTCCATTTTCAATGATAGTCACCCGCATGGACTGGTGAGTGTTGCACATCGTCGACAGCTTACTTCAGGCATCAACTGGTGAGGTATTCAGTGTTTATCGTCATGGAGTCTGGTGGGCGAAATTATTAATATTCTTATGAAGGCGAGGGGATGTGTGATTTTATCAAAAGGTACAGTTCCCCGACGTGAGTAAATCCTGCTGAGATCACATGAGGTGCTGAACGAGCTTACTTCCGATTAATATATTGAATAATAGGATGATGGCCAGAAAAAACGGAAACTGGCCGGGGCAACATCCTATTCAATCATATCAGACACGGAATATAGCCTTGTACACAAATGTCACAGTTTCTTAGAAAAGTGGGACAGACGGCTTCGGCGATTTAATGATGATGTAAGTGGAGAATAGTTTCGGATATGCGGACAGGAGTGTTATTGATCTTGACTGAAAATCATTTCCATTGTCTGAACCGTTTTCACTACCAGTGGAAATGAGGCACTATGATAACGTTTCTGTGAAGTCATGCTGAAGATCGTGAGCGCACACGCGAGACCCGACTTCGAAATTGAAACTGACATGGAGCGACTCGGTGGCTTAGAAACCCCCGCCGCCCTAAACCAATAATACCCCAGCCACCACAACCTCCCCACAGCGCATGCTCCATTTCGCAGGCTCCATTACCATGTCATTTGCGTACACTTCGCCATCCATAAGATGGCTTGCGAATCGTGTGTCTCCATTATCGCGGAGCGATATCCGGTGTTTTACCGGATTCTGTTCGGCCTTCATCCGGCAGAGAACAGACTCGAGAAATCTGATAAATTACAGATATTCATACCACTTCTGAAACAGATATTGCCTGGGCTTACAAAATATATAGGTATGAATAACTTTCGTATCATACAAGAGGTGTGGTGGATCTGTAATTTTGAACAAGTAGGACATCACATGACTCGAAAATGGCGAGTTACGTTGGGGTTACGTCGGTAGACTTTTGCTGATTGGCTGACGAAGTCACGTGGTATTGATTTCTGGAAATTCCCTCTTGTATTTGCCGAAAGTAGGCTGAAAATGGATACACACGATCCCAGGGTCAGTCTTACCGCGTATAGATGACCGAGATGGTTACAGGTTGTTACCATGTTAGGCCCCCAGCGAGGTGGTTGCAGCCACCAGTCAGATTTTTGGAACGGATTCTGGGCCGCGCGCACATCGCCGAAAGTGACATCATATATAGTAAAATAGATGTTTGCCGAACAGTTCGATTACTTTTCAAGTCTGCATAATACCTCTGTTGACCCAGCGTTAAAAAGAATTAATTATCTGGAGGTTATTTTCCCTGTTTATCTGGACAGAGCATATGAAAAGTAGTTCGCTCATGTGCAAAACTGAAGGAGTTGTTCGGCCGGATTCAAATTGAACCGTGCGTACGTGGGGTTTCCCCTATACGTCATAGCAACGTAGTAAACGTCAACTTCCGCTATTGGAGGCAGGGATGAGAAATGAACCTGTGAAATGGAGCGTGCGCTGTGGGGAGGATGGCCCTCAACACCCTCCAAAGTGGTCCATTTATTGTGCATGGGTATCTATCTGAAAACCGCCAACATACAAAGATCGATATTTGACTGTTTGCCTCACTATCCGCGCTCGCGGCCTAAATACTTGGCAACGGGATATGTCTCGTGAACGTCAAAGCTGGTAAAATATTAAATAAATCCTTGGTCCTCAGACTCATTTACTCAATGACTAATTCAGACTATCATTGATCATTCTTCATTGTGCGTATTTTGCTATATACGAATCTGACAATTCCTGTCCGTATATAAAAAAAAGTGTGAATCAGTGTAGCTTGCATTAACCACATACGTGCATGTGAGAGTCCACGCTCAGTGTGACCCATACACACCGGAAAGATTTAACTAATGCAAGCCAAATTCATTGAATCATTTATATAAGCTGTGTACCTCATTTGCGTACACTTCGCCATCTATCCTTTTTTTTTGCGTTTAGATGACCTAGATGGTTACAGGTTGTGTGCACCTGTGACTGGTAAAAAAAAATGTAAATGATTATTTTTTTTTTAGATCGCCAAAAATGCCAAATATAATTATTATCCGCGAATCACACATGTGTCTCGTAAATGAAACATATCAGTCATTCGCGCTCGTGTGAAAAATAACATATAATTCACAGGTGTTCTCGGTTCCATAGACATGTATCCACACAGGACATACGTGCGCTATTCGAGGGCGTGGCGACTTGTGGAGATTTGAAATACGAAGATTTATTAAAAAAAACCCGTCAATTTAATTAGGCTCCATTAGTTATATTCGTCTGTGTAAATGTCACATATGTGGCTAAAATTTTTCATGTGTCTCAAATTTGAGCTATACGTATGATTCATACATAGTGCTATTGTGCATCATAATGGATGGGATTGCAGAGGCGTCGGAATGTAATTGAAAGTGGGGGGAGGGAGCAAGGGCGGCTCCAGCAAAAATTCATAGGGGGTTCGACTATCACAGCCCAACAGGCGAGGGTCCAGGTGGGCCGCTTAGGCTCCGGAAGCTCCGGGGTGCTATATCGCCGGAGATGCGTTCTGAGCGTTTTCCCGGAAATATAAATGATCATACGGCATGCAGATTAATGGTTCTATTATCGCGATTTTTTTCGCAATTTTGAGCACGCATCGATATTGAAAACATCGCACCTCATGCCTGCATCCATTTGACTTTCTAGTTATATTTAACACATAAAAAAACCGATGACCTTTAGATCGTGGAACATTAGAACCAATATGATACCGATTCATTTACACAAAACTAAAATAAGCGATCCTCGCAGCCTGACAGGCGAGGGTCCAGGTGCCTCCTAGGCCTCCGGAAGCTCCAGGGTCTCAGGTTGCCGGAGATAAATCTGAACACAATGTATATAGATTTATGGTTCTATTGTCACATTTGTTTCGCATAAACACGCATCGATATTGAAGGATATGCCTGACTCCATTTGACTTTCTGGTTTAACACGCAGGCCTATAACACACCACTACACGTCCTGGCATTCTATCTGTAATTTTTATGTGGGGACATGGTCAGGTAGGAGTGCCGAAAGGGGGCGGGGGTGGAGGGGGCCTGACCCCCTGCCCCCTCCGCTTCCGACGCCATTGGCTTGTTCTCATAATATATGGCCAACAAGTATCTATTAGATCTTCCTCTTCTTCGAAACATTGTTCTTTTTTAAGGTAATGGGCCATGCTCATGAGGATAATATGTATCTCAAAGAGAACAGAGAGCAAAAATGGTGATTACTTGGTGATGGGGCCTATATCTGTCATGATGAATGATGACAGGGGCAGTTCATCACCATTTATTGGGGAAGGGTCATCATCAATAATAAATGGTGACGAACAATGGGTTAATATTTCAGGCCATCACCATTCATTAGTGAGGACCAACCACTTTCACCAGGAAATGATGATGGCTATCATCATTTATTGGTGATGGTGGAATATGACGATGAATCTAACAGATCACCGTTTATTGGAGCGGTTGTCGTCACCTGTAATGACCAATTGTGTCAGACTTTTGGTAAAACAATCAGACAGTAAGACAAGTTCGATATTATACGAGTATTGAAAGATAATGTCCAGCGATGTTCTTGTCTTATTTTTTTGTGTCATTAGCCAAAAACCATTTCCCGTGCGATTGACAGTTTTGATTTGTCTGTTGTGATAGACATTGTCGGTGGTGTGAGTTAGCATCAATATCATGGTCCATTATCTTGAATTAAATGGCTGTTCGATATTGGTTATATATAGGTGTAATAGTTAGATGGGCCGTACTGTGAGCACAATCTGTCACTGACGCTTGTTCCTATGCTGTTTCGTTTCTAGTTCTATTCAAAGCAATACATTAAAGATATTTATGGTGGGAGGGGTAAAATTCCAAACAAAATCAGTTATTTCAAATATCCAATGTTATGCCCATGAACATTCCGTTCACAATCACATTATTCCGAACTGATTTGTTCCTGTCACTGATTTGGAGACATTTATTTATAATTGTAAGATATCCGAGTTTGGGATTTACGCAATGCGAGTGTGATACATTGGTCGCTGTTCAGCCTCCTCCTCCCAATTGCAACTAAACCCGGTGTGAAAAATGAACAAATTTTGGACAGATGTTTCGAACTTCTGATCCTTTTTCATTGGAAAAAAAAATTAAATTCCCACTTTAGGCGTTTGAAAAATAGGCAATGGGCACCTATTTTTGGCGGTCATAATTCCCTTTCGAGTCTGAGTAAGAAAATCGATCGGAAAGTGAAACAATGGAAAAGCTATTCATACGGCTTAACAACATCCCTTGCTTCCCTTCTTGTGAAAATGGAATCTTCCCGGTTGTCACATGTGCAACATTCACGCGAAATGATGGAAACAAATATACAGGTAATTTCTCCACCTGAGGGCAAGGTGTGGAAGAAATGGTGTAATAGAATCCTTTATCGAAGACGAAAAGTTATTAGCAAACATCAGCCCGAAGTTGATACCGCAATATTCGTAATGTGACAGCATGTAAATAATGTAATTCTGGTCCAAACCTCCTCTGTGCGTGCACCCATTAGTGGTTGTTAATAAATCTTCCAATTGTGAATTTGTACTGTAGTGCTGAATAACTCGATAATATCTATATGTACCGTGAAATGTTTACAAATGTGCAGTGTACAGTACATGTGTCTTATATTTTGATGTCATCATGTAAAAGAAATACAATAAAAAGTTTGAATTAATTGTTCACATTTAGCGGTTCTTTATGTTATGGACGTTCAGCTTGAGATAAAGGCGTACGATTCGACATTCACCTGACGGTCGTTAGTAGTATAGAGCGAGCATTTCGAGCCAACAGCCCCCCACTGCGCATGCGCAGAACCTTTTGTGACGTCACAGCGACCTGTTTTGGGGGGGTTTTGGGGAGGTGTGCGCATGCGTGATTTTTTGTGGTGGGTGGGTGGATGGTGGGTTTAAGATGGCGGCTGTGGTGGGTGGGTGGATGGTGGGTTTAAGATGGCGGCTGTGGTGGGTGGGTGGATGGTGGGTTTAAGATGGCGGCTGTGGTGGGTGGGTGGATGGTGGGTTTAACATGGCGGCTGTGGTGGGTGGGTGGATGGTGGGTTTAAGATGGCGGCTGTGGTGGGTGGGTGGATGGTGGGTTTAAGATGGCGGCTGTGGTGGGTGGGTGGATGGTGGGTTTAAGATGGCGGAATGACTGACCTGTCTAGGCTATAGTTCCGGGACAAAGGTCAAAAATAGTTCCATGTATACATCCGCTGTGATGCGGTCTGGTGGTGATGTGGTCTGCCTCCGCGGGCAGAAAAGTAGTCCCACGGAATGTACACCGTGCCTG